>JAVSCE010015540.1:0-153664 GCA_032199065.1 Smutsia gigantea
AGGAAATAGAATGCAATGTATTAATTTTAGGGGACTTCAACACACCACTCATTCTGAAGGACAGATAAACCAGACAGAAAATAAGTAAGGACAAAGAGGCACTGAACAAACACTAGAACAGTTAGACCTAAAAGATATATATAGAACTCTACACCTGAAAGTAGCAGGATACACATTCTTCTCAAGTGTGCATGGAACATTTGCCAGAATAGACCACATACTAGGCCCAAAAAACAGCCTCAGTAAATTCAAATAGAATGATATTCTACCAACCAACTTCTAAGATCACAAAGGTATAAAACTGGAAATAAGTTGTACAAAGAAAACAAAAAGCCTAACAAACACATGGAGCTTAACAACTTGCTCCTAAATAATCAATGGATCAATGACCAAATTAAAACAGAGATCAAGCAATATATGGAAACAAATGACAACAGCACAATACCCCAAATTCTGTGGGACGCAGCAAAGGCAGTTCTAAGAGGAAAGTATACAGCACTGTAGGCCTATTTAAAGAAGGAAGGACAATCCCAAATGAATAGTCTAAATTCACAATTATTGAAATTAGAAAAAGAAGAACAAATGATGCCTAAAGTCAGCAGAAGGAGGGACATAATAAAGATCAGAGGAGAAATAAATAAAATGGAGAATAAAACAATAGAAAAATCAATGAAACCAAGAGCTAGTTCTTTGAGAAAATTAACAAAATAGATAAACCCCTAGCCAGAATTATTAAGAGAAAAAGAGAATCTATGCACATAAACAGAATCAGAAATGAGAAAGGAAAAATAACGATGGACACCACAGAAATACAAAGAATTATCAGATAATACTATGAAAATCTATATGCTATCAAACTGGATAACCTAGAAGAAATGGACAACTTTCTAGAAAAATACAACCTTCCAAGACTGACCCAAGAAGAAACAGAAAATCTAAACACATCAATTACCAGCAATGACATTGAATTGGTAACCAAAAAGCCACCCAAGAATAAAACCCCCAGGCTAAATGGATTCACCACTGAATTTTATCACACATATAGAGAAGACATAATACCCATTCTCCCTAAAGTTTTCCACAAAATAGAAGAGGAGGGAATACTTCCAAACCCATTCTATGAGGCCAGCATCACTCTAATACCAAAACCAGGTAAAGACTCCACAAAAAAAGGAAATTATGGACCAATATCCCTGATGAAAGCAGATGCAAAAATCAAGAGGATCAAACACCATGAACAAGTGGGATTCATCTCAGGGATGCAAGGATGGTGCAGCATTCGAAAATCCATCAACATCATCTACCACATCAACAAAAAGGACAAAAAAAAGAGGATGATCATACTCATAGATGCTGAAAAAGCATTCAACAAAATTTAACATTTATTCATGATGAAAACTCTCAACCAAATGCATGTAGAGGGCAAGTACCTCAACATAATAAAGGCCATGTATGACAAACCCACAGCCAACATTATATTTAACAGTGAGAGGCTGAAAGCTTTTCCTTTAACATCAAGAACAATACAGGGATGCCCACTCTCCCCACTGTTATTCAACATAGTACTGGATGTCCTAGCCAAGGCAATCAAACAAAACAGAAATACAAGGCATCCAGATTGGTAAAGAAGTCAAACTGTCACTATTTACAGGTGACATGATATTGTACATAAAAAAAACCCTAAAGACTCCACTCCAAAACTACTAGAAATAATATTTGAATTCAGCAAAGTTGCGGGATGCAAAATTCATATTCAGAAATCTGTTGCTTTCCTATACACTAACAATTAACTAGCAGAAAGAGAAATCAGGAAAACAATCCCATTGACAATTGCATCAAAAAGAATAAAATACCTAGGAATAAAGCTAACCAATGAAGTGAAAGACCTATTCCATGAAAACTACAAGACACTCTTAAGAGAAATTAAAGAGGACACTAATAAACAGAAATTCATCCCAAGCTCTTTGGTAGGAAGAATTAATATTGTCAGAATGGCCATCTTGCCTAAAGCAATATACGGATTCAATGCAATACCTATCAAAATATCAACAGTATTCTTCAACAAACTGGAAAAAATAGTTCTAAACTTCATATGGAACCCCAAAAGACCGTGAATATCCAAAGAAATCTTCAGAAGGAAATGTAAAGCCGTGGGGATTTTGCCTTCCAACTTCAAGCTCTACTATTAAGCCACAGAAATCAAGACAATTTGGTATTGGCACAAGAACATACCCTCAGACCAGTGGACTATAATAGAGAGTCCAGATGTTAACCCAAACATATATGGTCAATTAATATATGATAAAGGAGCCATGGATATACAATGAGGAAATGACAGCCTCTTCAAGAGGACAGCTACATGTAAGAGAATGAAACCGGATCACTGTCTAACCCCATATACAAAGTAAATTCAAAATGGATCAAAGACCTGAATGTAAGTCATGAAACCATAAAACTCTTAGAAAAAAACATAGGCAAAAATCTCTTGGACATAAACATGAGCAACTTCTTTATGAACATATCTCCCCGGCAAGGGAAACAAAAGCAAAAATGAACAAGTGGGACTATATCAAAATAAAAAGCTTCTGTACAGTAGAACCCCATCAATAGAACAAAAGGGCATCCTACAGTATGGGATAATATATTCATAAACGATATATTTGATAAATGGTTGACATCCAAAATATATAAAGAGCTCATGCACCTCAACAAACAAAAATCAAATAATCCAATTAAGAAATGGGCAGAGGAGCTGAACAGACACTTCTCCAAAGAAGTAATTCAGATGGCTAATAGGCACATGAAAAGATGCTCCACATCGCTAATCATCAGAGAAATACAAATTAAAACCACAATGAGATATCACCTCACTCCAGTTAGTATGGCCACCATCCAAAACACAAACAACAACAAATGTTGGCAAGGATGTGGAGAAAGGGGAACCCTCCTACACTGCTGGTGGGAATGTAAATTAGTAGAACCATTGTGGAAAGCAGTATGGATGTTCCTCAAAAAACTCAAAATAGAAATACCATTTGACCCAGGAATTCCACTCCTAGGAATTTACCCTAAGAATGCAGGAGCCCAGTTTGAAAAAAACATATGCATCCCTATGTTTATCGCAGCACTATTTACAATAGCCAAGAAATGGAAGCAACCTAAGTGTCCATCAGTAGATGAATGGATAAAAAAGATGTGGTACATATACACAGTAGAATATTATTTAGCCATTAGAAGAAAACAAATCCTACCATTTGCAACAACATGGATGTAGCTAGACGGTATTATGCTCAGTGAAATAAGCCAGGCAGAAAAGAAAATTATCAAACGATTTCACTCATCTGTGGCATATAAGAGCAAAGAAAAAACTGAAGGAACAAAATAGCAGCAGACTCACAGAATCGAAAAATGGACTAACAGTTACCAAAGGGAAAGTTACTGGAGAGGATGGGTGAGAAGAGAGGGTTAAGGGGAAAAGGGGCATTACGATTAACATACATAATGTAGGGGGGGGCACGGGGAAGGCTGTACAACACAGAGAAGACAAGTAGTGTCTATAGCATCTTATTACGCTGATGTACAGTGACTGTAATGGGGTATTGTGGTGGGGACTTGATAATGGGGGGAGTATAGTAGCCATAATGTTGCTCATGTAATTATAGATTAATGATACTAAAATTTAAAAAATGAAAAAAAAAGAAAGGGACAGTAAAAAGAAGAGGTATACAGTAGGCTTAAACTGTATCTGAAATGTCTAATTTCCTAAATCCTCTAAGGCAAATACAGTAAAATAGTAAAATTGACTAAGATGGTCATAAGTATATTATTCTACAGTTTTCCCATATGAAATACTTCACAAAAATAAAGTAAAGAAGAAAGACTTAGGCATAAAACTTTTCCAGGGAAAAGATGTTATTTCATGTATCATGCCACAGGTCACTCTAAAAATGTTAAGCTTCTTTCTTCACTGTTTTCAGTAGGCAGTTTGTTTTTCAGCCTCAACTCACTTATGATGAAAACCTGGTAGCAAGAGCTCTCATTGAATTTTAAAAATAGAGATCAATTCCTGTTAACAAAGCAGTGGATCCTTGTGGCGTAAACTGCAGTATTTCCAGAATCTCCTGCCTAGCCTTAGTTCATTTACACATCAGTAGGTGTTTACCACTGCAGAGCCTCCTATATATGTGGGGCAGTGTGTGTAGGGGAAACTGGCCATTCTCTCCTCCCCTCTGTTCTTGGTTCATAATTGGTCTGGCATCTGCCAGTCATCAAGGACCTGCCATGGAATTCCTCCTGGAACAGGTGGGTAGGAAGTTGTTAGCATGCCATAAGGGCTGCAGAAAACAGATGGAGCCAGGCCTAACTAGCAATTTGAGGAGGCCGTGAGTAATAAAAATGGTTTCTCTCAACCTACCCTTTCCCTTATTTCTGCTTCATCAGTTTGATAGAGGATTCGCCCACGGTCAGCAACACCCTTTGTCCTGGAGCTACATCTGGTGTAGTCATCAGGATTGGTGAACCTGAAATCTGTCTTTATGGATGTGATTTTTGGGTGGGCTGCCCCTGCAGATGGTAGGGAGGCACCCTGGACTACTTTGTGAGTGGTGAGGGTTCACTCGGGAAGCCCTCTGTGGATGTTGGGGCTTCACCTTAGTATCCCCCTGTATGTGGGGGAAGTTTGGTCTGGGGTAAAGTGCCTCTTAGAGGAGTGTGCCCTCCCCAGAGTTGTGGGAGCTTGGGAACACCAGAGGCCATGGAATTGGCCCTCCTGCAAAATAGGATATTCCTTAGGGGAAATGAGTAGCCATGGGGTGGCAGGACATGGGGGGTGACTTTTTCTTATGGCATTGGAAAGCGTTACCAAGGAGAGAGATGCATGTCAGCATCACTTAGAACAGGAAGATGAATTGTGAGGTTTTCTGAAAAGTGAATGAAAACTATTGAAAACTGAGCCCATGCTGCTAAGACACACACTTGAGGTGAGGGGGGAGGGAGAAAATTGTGAGCTTCAAGAGGCCATGTGGAAGGTGAAGGAAGGGGCAGTGCCTTCAGCCCCAGAGATGGTAGAGGAAACATCAGGGGAGGAGGAGCCAAGAGAGGATGAGGGGTTGGGGCTGAGGGTGTAACTATTGCCAAGGCCACTGCCTGAGGCACCAGCCCCTCCCATATTTAAGGCACACCCAGTTGTATTTAAGAAAATAAACACAACAACTGCAGATTCCTCAGGTAGAAGAGCAGTCCCTCCCTAAGTTGTGAAGCACTCCATGCTCCACCCCTATGCACAGGCTGAGCTGGAGGATTCGACCGCCCAGTCTTGGCAGAATCCCTCTGAACCTCTGGCTACATGGTTTTTGCATCTTTGGGATTAAGGAGTGGGTAAACTGGATTCCCTGGTGACTCACCCTTCTCTCTGGCAGAGGTTACAAAATCGGACTCCAGGGTATCATGCACTCTTGGACTGGCTGACAGCAGCCATCAAGGCAATTTGGCCTAATCAGGGTGATTTACCACACTTTCCCACTAGCTGGCAAATGTATGCAGAGCTCCAGCAGGTGTTAACAGAGTTGGGCATGAAAAAGATCATCTACAATATGGACCTTCAGGGACCTGATGAGGAGTTATTCACCATGCAGACAATATATCAGGTGCTCCATACAGCTCCCTGATCCCTCTTTGGGTCCCTTGTGACTATTTTTCCCCCCATGTAGGGAAACCCATAAGTGATGTTACTAATACTATAGAAGATCTGGGAGAGGTTGAAATAATAAGAGCACAGAAAGAAATAATGGCCTGCAACTGAAAGAAGAGGTTCAAGGCCCCATGAAGGTCCTGAGGATGTGGGTTGATTTGATAAAGGTGGGGGAAGTGAAAAAAAACTTGATGGACAAACCAAGAGAATCTTGTTAGAGCTTTGGCAACAATTAAATACAGAGCAGCAGTTCCAGCTACTGAGGTCCAGGACACTGAAGACAGAGGCGAAGCCCATGTCCAGCCCATTGTCTGCAGGACTTCCAAAGGATGGTTGGGTATTACAGTTTGACTGAGGGAAGGGTCAAGGCACCCACCTTGGGGAGCTGACTGAGGGCTCGTGCAACAGAGGTCCCGTGTTGAATAAATGATCTGTCCCAGTAAATGTGTAGTGTGTCTGGGCACTGATAGACACAGGATATGAATGTTCTCTGATTCATGGCAATCCTGAGCATTTTCCTGGGAACCCTGCTGTGATAGATGGCTATGGGAGTAAGGCAATTAGAGTGAAGAAAACCCAAATCCTATCACAGATAGGGTGTTTACCCACAAAGGACTATACTATATACATTTCTTCCATTCCTGAATATATTTTGCGGGTAGATATCACTGCAGGTGAGTTCAGACTGAGGGTAAAGGCATGTGGTGGACATGCTAAGCACGCAACTGTAGCTCTGCCTGTACCTTTGTGGGTGACAAATATTAAGCAGTATAAATTGCCTGAGGGGCACAAAGAAATGCGAGAAACTCTACAGGAGCTGAAGAAGGTGGGCCTCATAAGACTCACTCATAGTCCTTTTAATTCCCCAGTGTGGCCAGTGAAAATCCCAGACAGCTCCTGGTGTATGACTGTGGACTACAAACAATTTAAAAAAAGTCACACCCCCTCTTCATGATGTTGTCTCCTTTATAGCAGCCTTTATGGACACCCTCATTCATGAACTAGATACATGTCATTATGTTGTGGACATTGCTAATGCTTTCTTCTCTATTTGCATAGGACACGAAAGTCAGGAACAGTTTGCCTTTATGTGGGAAGGCCAGCAGTGGACATTCAGTGTCCTTGCAGAGGGACACCTCTGCAGTCCCACCACGTGTCATAGACTTGTAGCCCAGGACTTGGCAGCATGGGATAAACCACCAATGGTGTGGCTGTATCATTATGTAGATGCATTAAAACGTGTATCTTATCACCCTTAATGTTATTGTCTTCTACAGTCCTTGTAGACTGGGCCCACCTTCTAGACACAGCTTCTGCTTGCTGGGTGTTCATGGAGCTCCCTACCAGTTCAGCTACTGTCTTTCTGTGGAATGAGTGAGCTATGGACTTAATAGGACTTTGTACCAAGCTGGATCATCAGGCTTGAGTATTTTAATTATTTTATTGCTATTTGTATCATATTTTCTGTTGTTATTACATGTTATTAGTCTCTTTACAGTGCTGTAGGTTTCTTATACAGGGCCATTGTGGAGGATGGGGGACACATACATGTAAGGTGAGAATATTGGAGGGGTGGATTGTGAGGTTAATTGCAAAATTCCCAGAATCTCCCACCTAGCCTTAGTTCATTTACATATCAGTAGGGGCACAGCATGAGCTGTGGAAGGAGGAGACAGACAGGGCTGGGACTAGCTAGACAATTCAAGCAAGCTATGAACAATAAAAGGGTTTCTTCGAAACCTACCCTTTCCCTTGACTTATTTAAGTTTCACGGTTTCATAGGGAATTTGCCCCAGGCTGGGAACACCCTTTCCCCCAGAGCTACAGTCCATCTAAATGCTTTTATTGGCAGTTTAGTCTCTCCTATCTTCAACAGTGGTCATTCCACATTTTCACCACCCTTTTCCCTTATTTCCTGTAATTCTACTCTTTCTCACTTTTATCCAGTGTCCCTGAGATGACACCAGAAGGGAATTAACTCAAACCTCTGCATCTTCTTCCTCCTTTCCTTTTCTTCTCTAGGCTCACAGTATGACAGGTCCCTCATTTTATGAACTTGGAGCTGCACATTTAGTCATCTCTTAAGTAGTTTTCCTGTATCCTCAAACTTGGGAAAATTAAGGAAGTGAAACCTTACAAAAGTGGATTCAGGTGGCCAGCAGAGGCCAGCTCTCCTATCCACCACTCCTCATAAATCTGACTCCACAGGAAGAGATGAACATCTAGCAAGTTCCTACTGTTTTAGTGACTTTACTTCCCAGAAGGGGAAGGAAGGTTTCTGCCCTCTCCAGCAGCAGCCCAGCCAATGAGAAACTATCATAGCTCAGCCAATGAGAAGCCACCCAATGTGGAAATTCCAGTTTCCTCCAATGGGCTCTTTTGCTCAGAGTAGTCCCCCAACTCAGGCATTTCCTTTTTAGAAAAGTTATTACTCTCCTTTGTTCTCCAGATTTGCATATGGTTTTGTTATAGACTGCTTGTCCCAAATTAAAACTCTCTTCTAGTCCCAAATAAACCCATTTTTCACTGGTAAATAACTGACAGTTTTATTTTTAAGGTTAACAACCTCTTCTCTCTGACTTACCTTCTCTGAGTTTGTTCTCTTATTCTAAAATGAAGATAATAAATACTGATTTTCAACATTGTTATAAGCATCAAATGACATAAAATAGGGAACCTATGTAAATGTTAATTTTTACCATAAAAGCCACATATCTTCAAGGAATTGTAATTTATAATTTAGGTTTTTATGTTTAGATTTTATTGAGTTCCTTAGAATTGATCAATTTATATAATATAGGTGTCTAATGTACACACAGAAAGCACTTGTAAGAATAAATTCGTGAACAGAAACCCGGGAAGGAAAGGAAAACAAAATGTTTATGAAGTATTAGTGGAAACAACATAGAAGATATTTAAAAGTTTGTAGAGAATTATTCATTTGATAATCATTTGGATTCTCTTGACTCTACATTATTTCCCATAAGGTGATATTTTCTTCTCCTAAACTAATCTGAGGAGATTAAGTTTTAAAAGTACATGTTTTAAAATTGATAAAAGATGATGTATTGTTTTATGTTCAAATTAGCAAATTGATATAGTGTTTTGAATGAACAGCAGGAGATAAAAACACTTTTGAACAGTATTATGAAGTCTTACAGATGCTTCTTTTGGACTAGCTGCTCATTTCCTAAATAGATTTATTTGATAGCTTTTCTCATTCACTAAAAGGATGAATTAGAAGAATATTAACAGAATTTAATAACCAAAAATAAATGAACTTGACAACCTGGAAGAGGTGCAACTGCCAATGGACTGAATAATAATGTAGGAATGAGCAATATATGTAAGAAATAAAATTTTTTACATTTATGTTTAGAAAGAACTCACTATGAGTAGATTTTGGAAAAAATAGAATTTTTAATATTGTAAAATAATATTTTTCTAAAATATATTGTCAACTATGTTTTACATAACACCTAATAATTTTTAATATTCTGTTTCTGTCTCTCCTTCTCCCTCTCCTCTTTCTTTCTCCCTTCATTTCAAAAATATAAAAATAAAATACTGGTAAGGATAGCTATATTGAAGACTATAGATCTTCCTATTTTCATTCCATATTATTCATAAAAAGTGAAAATTTTCAACATCTGCTTAAATATCTTGGTTATAGTTGATATCTCTAAAAATAATCATCTATCTAGAAAACTGTCATTTTTTTCTTTTTTATTAAAGTATGATTGATGTACACTCTTATGCTTGTTTCAAATGTACAACACAGTTGTTCAACAGTTACCCATATTATCAAATCCTCACCCCATCTAGTGCAAAAACTATCTATCCATGTAGAAAGATGTTATAATATCACTGACTATATTCTCCATACTGCACTACCATCCCTGTGACCAGGCTATACTGTGATTGCAAATTACTGTGTCCTTTTATCCCCCTCATTCTCCCCCCAACACCTCGTCCTTGGCAACCACTAGTCACTTCTCAGGGTCAGTGAGTCTACTGCTGTTTTTTTCCTTCTATTTTGCTTTGTTTTTATATTCAAAAAATGAGTGAGATCATATGGTTTTGTCTTTCTCCAACTGGCTTATTTCACTGAGCATAATACCCTCTAGATGCATCTGTGTTGTTTCAAATGGCAGGATTTTTTTTATGGCTGAATAATATTCCATTGTGTATATGTGCCACCTCTTCTTTATCCATTCATCTATTGATGAACACTTTGGTTGCTTCAATATCTCGGCTAAAGCAAATAGTGCAGTGATAAACATAGGGATGCATATATCTTTTCAAATCAGAGATTTTGTTTTCTTCAGGTAAATCCTTAGAAGAGGAATTATTGGATTGTATGGTGTTTCCATTTTTAGTTTTTTGAGGAACTGCTCCACAGCAGTTGCAGCAGTTTACATTCCCACAAACAGTGTCAGAAGGTTCTCATTTCTCTTCATCCTTGCCAGCATTTGTAGTTTCTTGTTTTTTGGATAGTGGCCATCCTAACGTGTGAGGTGATATCTCACTGTGGTTTTAATTTGCATTTCCCTGATGATTAGTGATGTAGAGCATCTGTTCACATACCTTTTGGCTACTTGTATTTCTTCTTTGGGGAAGTGTCTGATCATGTCCTCCACCTATATTTTAACCAAGTTATTTGTTTTTTGGGTGTTGAGGTGTATGATTTCTTTACATATTTTGGATGTTAACAACTTATCAGATGAATCATTTATGAATATGTTCTCCCATACTGTAGGATGCCTTTTTGTTCTGCTAATGGTGTCCTTTGCTGTACAGAAGATTTTTAGCTTGATGTGGTCCCACTTGTTCATTTTTTATTTTGTTTCCCTTGCCAAGGAAATCTGTCCAAGAAAAAATTTCTAATGTTTATATTCAACATGTTTTTGCCTACGATTTCTTCTAAGAGTTTTATGATTTTATGACTTACATTCATGTCTTTCATCCATTTTGAGCTCACTTTTGTATATGGGGTTAGATAATAGTACAGTTTCATTCTCTAACATGGAGCTGTCCTATTTTCCCAACACCAGTTCAAGAGGCTGTCTTTTCCCCATTGTATATTCATGGCTTCTTTATCACATATTAATTGACAGTATATGGGTGGGTTAATATCTGAGCTCTCTTTTCTGTTCCATTGATCTATGGATCTGTTCTTGTGCCAATACCAAATTGTTTGATTACTGTGGCTTTGTAGTAGAGCTTGAAGTTAGGGAGTGTAATCCCTCCAGGTTTGTTCTTCTTTCTCAGTATTGCTTTGGCTATTCAGAGTTTGGTGGTTCCATGTGAATTTTAGAATTTGTCCTAGTTCATTGAAAAGTGTTGTTGGTATTTTGATAGGAATTGCATTGAACCTGTAAATTGCTTTGGGCAGCATAGCCATTTTGACAATATTAATTTTTCCTATCCATAAGCACAAAATAGATTTCCATTTATTGGTGTCTTTTTATTTTCTCTCATGAGTGTCTTAAGATTTTCAGGGTAAAGGTCTTTCACCTACTTGGTTAGGTTTATTCTTAGGTATTTTTTTCTTTTTGATGCAATTGTAAATTGAACTGTTTTCCTGGTTTCCCTTTTGGCTTGTTCATTGTTGGTATATAGGAATGCAACAGATTTCTGTGCATTAATTTGGTGTCCTGCAACATTCCAGAATTCAGTTATTAGTTCTAATAGTTATTTTGGTTGAGTCTTTAGGGTTTTGTGTGTATAATATCATGTTGCCTGCAAATAGTGACAGTTTAACTTCTTCCTTACCAATTTGGATTCTTTTATCTCTTACTGTTTGATTGCTGTGGCTAGGATCTCCAGTACTATGCTGAATAAAAGTGGTGGGAGTGGATATACTTGTCTTGTTCCCAATACTAGAGAAAAAGCCTTTAGTTTTTCACTATTAAGTATGATGTTGGCTGTGGGATTGTCATTTATGGCCTTTACTATGTTGAGTTACATAACTTCTAGGCCCATTTTGTTAAGAGTTTTTATCATGAATGGATGTTGAATTCTGCCAATTGCTTTTTAAGCATCTATGGAGATGTTCATGTGGTTTTGATCCTTCTCTTTGTTAATGTGATGTGTGATATTGGTTGATGTAGGCCTGTATTGCTATATACTTCACACTTAGAACTGATTCTTGGCAGCTGACAATTTGGGACTATTTTAATTTTGTTTCATTTTTCTTCATGGATTGCTTGATTTCTGTTTTAATTTTGTCATTGATCCATTGCTTATTTAGAAGCATGTGTTTAGCCTACAAGTGTTTGTGGGCTTGTTTTCTTTGTATAATTTATTTCTAATTTAGTCCCATTGTTGTCTGAGAACTTCCTTGATACAATTTCAATATTTTTAATTACTGAGGCTCTTTTTGTGGTCTAATATGTGATCTATTCTGGGCAACATCCCATGTGCACTTGAAAAATGTGTATCCTGCTGCTATTGGGTGGAGTGTTCTGTAGATGTGTGTTACATACATCTGATTTAATGTATTGTTCATTGCCTCTGTTTCCTTATTTATTTTCTGTCTGGTTGATCTACCTATTGATGTGATGTTGTGTTAAAGTTTCCTAAAATGGAGGTGCTGCAGTGTATTTTGCCCTTTAATTCAGTTAGTATTTGGTTTACATATTTACATGCTCCTATGTTGGGTGCATAGATATTTATGATGGTTATATCCTCTTGTTGGACTGACCCCTTTATCATTATGTAATGTCCTCTGTCTTTTGTTACTTTCTTTGTTTTGAAATGTATTTTTTTGTGATAAAAGTACTGCTACTCCTGCTTTTTCCTCCCTGTTATTTGCATGAAATATCTTTCCCCATCCATTTATTTTCAGTCTATATATGTCTTTAGGTTTGAAAAGAGTCTCTTGTAGGCAGTATGTAGATGAGGCTTGTTTACTTATCCATCGCCATCCTATGTCTTTTTATTCTTGCACTCAGTCCATTTACATTTAAGGTAGTTATTGACAGGTGTGTACTTATTACCATTTTATTTACTGTTTTCTGGTTGTTTTTATAGCCTCTCTGTCCCTTTCTTCCTCTCTTATACCCTTCTCTTGTTATTGATGGTTATCTTTTGTGTTGTAATTGGATTTCTCTTTAAAATTTTGTTTTTGTTTATCTGTTGTAGGCTTTAGTTTTGTGGTTACCAAGGCTTCAAGGATAGCTTCCTTACTATATAACTATCTATCTTAAATTGCTGATTACTCTATTTCAAACACAATCAAAAGATACTTTTTTCTTATTCTTCCTTCTTCACACTTTTTGTATCAGATTTCATAATTTGCACTTTTTCTGTATCCCTTGACTGATTTTTGTGTTTAGTTGATTTTGCTTCTTTTGTTTTGTTTTAATTTCATACTTGTTTGGTAATAAATTATTCCACTACCTTTACTGTGGGCTTATTTTCACTGGTGAAACTATTTAGTCTTAAGGACATTTCCATCTATAGTAGTCCCTTCAACATATCCTGTAGGACTGGCTTAGTGGTGAATGAATTTCTTCAACTTTCATCTGGAAATTGTTTAATATCTGCTTCATATTTAAATGATAATGTTGCTGGTTAGAGCATTCTTAGTTGGAGGTCCTGTTTCAGTACATTAAATATATCATACCACTCCCTTCTGTCCTGTAGAATTTGTGCTGAGAAGTCATCTGATAGCCTGTTGGAGTTTCCTTTATAAGTCATCTTTTTTTCTCTCTCCCAATTCTTTCAATAATCTCTGCTTATCCTTGATCTTTGCCATTTTACTTATTATATGTCTTGGTGTTTTCCTGAGGTTCCTGTTGTTAGGAGCTCTCTGTACTTCCATGACCTGAGTTTCTATTTTCTCCCCCAGATTAGGGAAGTTTTCAACAATTATTTCTTCAAAGAGCCTTTCCATCCATTTGTCTCCCTCTTCTCCTTCTGATATTACTATTATGCAAATATTGTTTCATTAGGATTGGTCACATAGCTCTCATCATTCTTTCATTCCTAGAGATCCTTTTCTCTCTCCGTTCCTTAGCTTTGTTATGTTCCTGTTCTCTAATTTCCGTCTCATTCACTGTCTCCTCTACCTGCAGTAATCTACTCTTAAATCTCTCCATTATATGTTTCACTCCAGATACTGTATTCTTCAGCTGTGAGTGGTTCTTGTTCATGTCTTCTCTTTGTTGAAGTCCTCCCTGAGATAGTGAATATTTTTCAGTAAATTAGTGATCATGTTTATGACTTTTATTTTGAAATCTTTGCAGGAATATTGTTGATCACCATTTCACTTATCCCTGTTTCTGGTGTCCTTTCCTGTAGTTTTGTTTGGAACACATTCCTCTGCCTCCTCATTTTTGTCAGGTTTTCTATTTTTCTTCCTTTATATTAGATGGCTCTGCTATGCTTTCTGGTATTGGCTTTATGAAGATGTCTTATGGTGCCCAGAACCTCATGGTTCTTCACTTTCTACTGCCTGGTTCTGCTTTGTGGGAGCCCCAGCTGTTGGAATGCGGTACACAGGGCTGTCTTTGAGTGGTTTGAGTTTGTGCTGGTGATTTGCCTCAGCCACTGCTTTTGTTATCAGTGCAGAAGTCTCTGCTGGGATTGCTGTGGGTGGGCCTGCCCTCTGCTTGCCCTGCAGTCATAGTGGGGCTGCAGGGTTAATGGGGTGAATGGGAAGATGTGTATCTCTGCCCAGGCTGTAATTGCAGTTCCAGGTTTGGACACCCACAGGGAGGAAGAAGCTCTTGGGTCTGGCTCCTGCAGGCACTTCTCCAGTTGGTCCAAAATGGAGCCAAGAAAGCTGAAAGAGTCTCTTTTTGCCTGCCAGGCAGCAATGTCTGACGCTGCCACTTGGCCAAGTGAGTTGGCTGCTGGCTGTGCATGCAGAGAGGCACCTTGGGCTGCATTGCCAGTGAGGGGGATAGAGCATCGGGGCTCCCCAAATTTCCTGACCTTGTGGGCAGAGGGAAGACTAGAGAGGTACCCTCCACCTGCCCTTTCTCCTGAGGAGAGAGTTCCATCCAACCCTCAACCTTCTGGCATCCCTCCCACTGCTGTCAAGTCTTTCAAACACCACCTCTGCTTCGGGTCTCAGGAATGGTGGAGCATGCCTGTCCTCCACAAGAAACTTGAATCTCTGCCCCCCAGTGTGTTCCATCTTTCCGTTGTGTCCAGCCCCACTGATCACCAGAGCACAGTGTAATATGGCTTATTCTCCTGGAGCAGTTCTCCAGGGCCAGGTGTGCAGTAATCCTGGACTCTTACTCCCACCCCAATCCATTCCTCTTTCTTCCACCTGTAGGCTGGGGTGGATTGAGGGCTTTGGTCTTGCCTGACCAAAAGGCCACTTTACCCTTTTCTGTGTGGGCTTCTCTTCCTTCCCAGGTGTAGGTGGTCTGTTCTGTAGTCTTGTGTCATTTTCAGGTTTAGTTGTATTTGCTGTATTTTCTTCTTTTATGTGTTTTTTGTAGGATGTTTATGCCTTGCCTTTCTACTCCACCATCTTTTTCTCCATCCCTGAAAACAGTTATTTTTAATTTAGCTGTTTACTACCTGTGCAATCTTGAGCAAGTCACTTAACATCTCTAAGTCTCAAATTCCTCATATATAAGAAGTAAATAATTCAAGAATGTGATAATCAAAATGAAATAATGCATCTGATTTTATAAACTACATAAAAATAAGATATATGTTTTATGTATATATTTCACACATTATTACTTCCTGACTGGAATTGCCTGGAACCATGTATTAGAGCATCCAGGCCATTGAGATTTTTATATTTCATTTCATTTCATTTCTTTACTGGCATTTTACAGAAACATCTAAGGAGCCATAATACAATTATGCATGAGTTTATTTTAACATCTAAGTACGGAACCTTAAAGAGATGGTCTGCTCTCTATGTGCTGTAGTTAGAAGTAAAGACACAGAGAAGTAAAAGGGAAAATCAATAGCTCACTAATATTAAGATCAGGATTTGGGGCTCTGGTACTCTGAATCCTTCCTAATAGTAAACTTTACCACACCATAGTATCTTCCTTTTCATAGGACAGGGATGCAAACTAGTGCTTATTGACTTTGTAAGCCTCCGTTAACTGTTTTATGTGGGCTCTTCCAAACAGCAAACTTTTATTGAATACTTACTGTGATAGGCATTGGAAATTAAATAATAATGATAAATAATGCACAACTGTTGCTCACAAAGTATAGCAGAACAAATGCATCTGAAAAGAGCTATAACAAACTGGGATATTTGCTTTAATGGAAGGGCATTAAAAAAGGGTTCAGTGATGATATTAAAAATGAGAGGTTTTGGTCAGGGTAGATTTCCAAAAACAGGATACTTGACTGCCTTTGGGCTTATGAAGAGTCTGTGCACACACAGGAGGGTGCAGGGCAGTGGCAGGCTCTGATGGGGGTGGCTACTTTCAGAGGACACCCCAAATCAACAAAGGTCTACATCTACAAAAGCACAGAAGAATCCAAAAAATGTGTGTTTGTACATGGCAGGCAATTTAGCTGTCTTAGTATATAGAGTGTTAGAAAGGGAGCAGCAGAAGAGTGGTTTATAGAGAGAGAAGAGGTAGAGAGATGTTAGTCCGGGAGGGGAGGCCTGAGTGAAGGTGCGGGAATCAAGAGCCAAAGCAAGTGCAGCAGCATGGAGTTATAATGAGCAAAACCAGTGGAAAGCTATTAATAGGTTTGATGTGGACAGAACTGGTCTCCATTAAGTTTTGTTTTTATTTTTTCTCAATTAAAAATATATCTGCAAGGGGCTGAATGGAGGAAGAATTAATGTTGTAAAAACTGAGTGGGAAGGCAGGTTAGGAGACTATTAAGAGAAATAGTGGGGGTTTGATCCAAAGCAGTGGTAGGAGAGATGGAAGAATGGATGAAAAAAAAGGTAGGTATTGATAATCTCCATGCTGCAGGTAAACATATTGAAGCTCAGAAAACTAAGTAATTAGCCCAAGTTCATACAAGCCAGGAAGGAGAAAAATCAGGATTGAAACATTGGTCTCCATGACCACTAAAGCCAGGGCTAGCTTCCAAGTATCATTCTGTTGGGTGGGTCACTTCTATCTGGGTGAAAGAGACCACTTTCTTAATCACGAGAGGGATTTAATGGACCCAACAGCATTCTCAGACACAACACTCTTTTAATGTGGTGCCATGTATCCTAGGTCAAAAATTATGTTCAGCAATTTCTTTCTTTTTTACAAAACTGCTACAAGAGTACATTTTACCTCCTTTTTGGAAATTCTGATACTAATGATCAAGTAGTATCCCTGAGTCCATTTGAATCCCTAAGACAGGAAAAGAAAATGTAGTTTCAAGAAACTATTAATACAACCTCTCTATGTTTGAACAGTCTTGCTGATCCTAAGTAATTTGTCTAGGTTTCTGTCTTTGTTTCCCTCCCTCCCTCCCTCCCTTCCTTCCTTCCTCCCTCCCTCCCTTTCTCCCTTCCTTCCTTCCTTCCTTCCTTCCTTCCTTCCTCCCTCCCTCCATCCCTCCCTCCCTCCCTTCCTCCTTTCCTCCATCCCTCCATCCCTCTCCGTCCCTCCCTCCCTCCCTTCCTCCTTTCCTCCATCCCTCCATCATCCCTCCCTCTCCTTCCTCCCTCCCTCCCTCCGTCCCTCCCTCCCTTCCTTCCTTCCTTCCTTCCCCCCTTCCTTCCTCCCCTCCTCCCTCCCTTCCTCCCTTCCTTCCTTCCTTTCCTTTCACTGTTTTACTTACACAATGCTGGGAAATAATCTATAAAAATTATGCAGGTAGAAAGTTAATAGAAATTTTAATAAAATCAAAGCCTTTTTTAATACTTGGAATCATTAAAAATTTTTATGTATATCAAATTTAATATACTGTTTAATGTATCTATACTCTAATAAAAAGTAAGATGAATTATTGAGTTTTCCTGCCTTTTACCTGGAGACTAATCTACAGGTAAGAAAAATCACATTTAGATTTCATGTAGAAATCTTTTACTTAACTAAAGGAAGATGTGTCAATGAAACTCTACGGTAAAAAAAAAATCCTTTTTTTCAAAATTGTCTGATTTTGAATTGTGTGATTTAAATACTGTATGAGGTGTTTAATCTTGACAGATTTGGGAGTGGAACATTTTAGGGACAACTTTGGAGGAAGAAGTGAAAATAATTGGAAAATCTAGGTTTTCATGATGATGCAGAATCAAACTGACAACTGCTTTAGTTTACAATTGCTCTTAGTAAATTTCTTGTTCATGGGGTAAACAAACTCGTGTTTTGTGGGTGCTCTGAACTGTATGGTATTCTTTACATGCCTTCTGGCTCAGTTGCTTTAAACAGTAGAATAAAATTTGAGTTTAAGAAATCGTGAAAACTGAGTCAAGGGTCGCAAGTTGATTCAAGACAAATTTAACTAAAATTTTAAGTTTTATCATCTAAGAATAAATAATAATAATTCCCATAAATATTAGTCAGTGTTCTCCAGAGAAACAGGTCCAACAAGATGTGTTGCAGGAAGAGATTCAGTTTGAGCCCAAAGGAAGTCATTTGGCAGAATTCCTTCTTGTTAAGCAAGGTCAGTCTTTTTCTATTAAGGTCTTCAACTGATTGGATGAGGCCCACCTGCACTATGGAGGGCACTATGCGCTACTCAAAGTCCACTGATTTAAATGTTAATTGCATCAAAAAAAAAGCACCTTCAAAAATAACTCCAGAATAATATTTGATAACATATCTGAGCATGACCCAGGCAGATTGACACATAAAATAAACCATCATACTATCTAAAAAGAATGTTCTGAGCATTAAATGATTTAATACACATAAAGATCTTAGGACAGTGTCTGGCACATAATATTCATTGAATTTTAATTCCTATTGTTGTTAGTAATATTAAAACAGTTATTTCATTACAGTGGTATTGAAAAATGACTATTGTTTTATAGTTTGTATAAGAAATACTTCTATTGTATGAATAATGAGACATTTTAAGTGATCATGAAAACAGCAAACACACTGTATGTAGATAAGAGCTTCCTAATAAACTGTTAGGTGTTCTCATTCAAGTCAAACCTTTGTGAATTAAAAATATATATATATACCTATCCTAGGTAAATACACTGGAAAAACAATTTCTTTTACATTCTTTTCCTTGGCACTATAGAGATACAACTTTCCTTTCCAGTGGCTAGAAAAAGCTCAGCTCCCCAACTCTGACCAGGAAAACTGGCTTGCTTCTATTTAAATTTAAAGCTTGTTCTTTATTTTTCTCTCTCCCTTTTGCTACTGCTAGAAAATCAGTATAAAATAAAGCCCCACCTCACAAAATCTTAGGCAACAGCATAGTTACATTATTCACACTTAGTTCAAATGGAGAAGTTCATTACAACCAGAGAAGTTATGAAGGATATGAGGTTCCCAAGATGATTTGGCCTTCCACCAAATAAATCATTTATGAATGTACAAGGTTATAGCCTTGCCTTCCCTTTTTGCACGTATTTCATTGTAGAATTCTTTACTGCCTGGCTTCTGCTGCCCTCACACTGATCTAGCAAATGAAGCCCAAAGTTCAGAAATCAGCATTTCCTTGCTCTGACAGTGAGGATGTACTCCCTTTCTTCATTAATTGTGAATTCTGTAAAAGCTTTTTTGAAAATTATAATTTTTATGGAACTCTACTCAGATTCCTTAATAAATATATTTTTTATTTTTTTCAAACAACTTTTCTGACTTTCCTTTTATTTCTAGATGGTTTGAAATCACCATGTTTCATTACAAACACCCTTGGCTTTTTTTCTTCCCCACAGAATTTGAATTGCTTTATTTCACATATCCTGTCATATGAGAATTCTTTCCATATGCAGACAGTTTTGATGCTTCTGGTATGAAAAAGAATTATTCTGCTGCTTCTCTTATGTCCCATGTTCTTTGTTTCTCAGCTTTATCAATAGTTAATCTTATAAATACCTCTGCTCACATTGCAATTGCCATCATCCTGGGTGCGTATTGGTATAGCTCAGCCTGCCAGGGTGGAGGGTAGGGCAGCTGAGACTGCTGCTCAAATGGGCAAATAGAGAAATGGGGAAAAGGTGTTTGGAGTACCCTCTGTCCCTCCCCTTGGGTGTCTACCCCTCCAGCTCTTGAAGCTGTACCCCCTTCCTTTTCCACTCCATTGGCTAGTCTCATGTTTTGCTTTAAGATACTTCTTTCTCTGAGAAGCTAATTTTCATTTGGGAGTTAAGGATCTCATTTTGCCTCTCAATTTCCATTATATACAAGGACCATATGAAGAGAGCAATATTCAAGCCCAAAGAAATAGGAGTTGAATATCCAGCCCCCTGGGATGGATGGTGTCCTTTCAACCGTATTGTATAGGTAATTGTATAGGCCTCTCGGTCTGGGAGTCTTTAGAGAAGGTCTCACCATGAGGTAGCGTATGCAGGTATCTCACCTGAGGGGGATTGCCTCTGGACAAGCTCACTCTGAATTCAGTGTGACTGAAAAATGACAACAGACTATTGAGGGTAAAAGGGTTTATACCCAGGTTTATTTTCATGGTGGCAAGTAAAAGCTTAGAAGCCATCTGCCTCTGGGGCAGTCTGCATGCAGCAAGCCAGTCTCTGCCTCTGGGCCTCTCTGCCTCTCTGCCTCTCTCTCTTCTCTTATTCAGGCACTGCCTTGAGCACCAGCTGGAGCTCTTTACATAATGACACCAACAATAATGGCCCATTGCCTGTGGGTATGGCACTGGCCCAGCAGCAGGCCAGTTACATCACCAAGTAGTTCACGGTCAGGTGAGGATGCTCGCCACAGGAGCTTTCGTTTTTCCTACAGCAGGATTCCTAATAAACACACTGATTGTCATGAAAGCTCCTGTTTTGCCACTCTGATCCCCATTCTAAAGGATGCTGTGAGTCATTCTCTAGTCGCTTACAATGTTAGGTGCTAAGGACTCAAAGATGTATCTTTATCTGGAGAATTCCCATTCACCAACTAATATTATAAGCTTGAACATCTCTGTTAAGTTATACCAGCCTGGGGACATCCCATAGCCATGGCTGACACTGACTGATAGGCAGTACACAATCCCAGCCACCTCACTTAAAGCTGGAACTCCTGTGAGCTGCCATTCAGGCTCCTTGTCTCCTCGTGCATTCAGCCTGAAGCTGGTTTCAAGTGAACTCACATCTTTATTTAGCTTCTGTCTACCTCTACTCTGGTTTCTTCTCTTCCCAAAAGATTCTCCTGAGAGCACTGTCTCAAAATCACTTGCACAGGAGTGCACCCTTATGCTCTGCCTCTAGGAGATATGACTGAAGGTCCTGGGCCTATGCTTAGGGAAACATCAAGCACAGCTCTGATAAAGTGAAGGTTCCTATGGCCAGGATTCTCACCTGGCCCTGGTCAGCTAGCTCACTACACACACGTGGACAATACATTACTATTGACTATATATAAAGAGCTCTGCCCAGTGCCCTGGGTGATGCAGTGGCATGGCCACATGGCTGCACAGCTGCAGGAGAGCAGAGATGAGACTGGAGTGGTGGCAGCACCGAGAACAAAGACAGCCGTGTGGGTAGAGAGGCCCAGAGGCAGAGACCAGCTTGCTGCATGCAGACTTGCTCGGAGTGGACAGGATTCTAATGACTGACCTGCCACCATGGGAATAAAGTTGGGTATAAACCCTTTGACCCCAAGAATATTCCATTATCATTTTTAGATCTCACTGAATCTGTAGTAAACTTGACCGGGGCTGAAACCCATTGGCAAGACACATAGGACTTAAAAGAGAGAAGGAACATTTTTTGCAGAAATAATTTGGTGTTTATTAATTTTTTCAAAAGAGCATTAAAGCATTCATCGTGGGAAAAAATCAGAATTTTGACTTCTATTTTTGGAGTTTTATATTGTTTTTATTTTGAATGACATTGGGCAGGGCACCTAATCTCTTAAGTGCTTACTCCACAGGTCTAAATCAAGCATTAGTATTAGGAAAGGGAATCTACTGCACACTCCTATTTGTTCCCATTCATCCCAACCATCAATGGGTTTCAGCCTCAGGCAAGTTCACTATGATTTCAGTGAGACCAAGGAAAGACAATGAAACATTCTTAGGATAAAAGGATTTACTACCTGGCTTTGTTCTCCCAGCATAGGTCAAGCATTAGAATTACATCTGCATCCAACAGTCTGCAAATCTGTAATCCTCGTTCATCTGTACCTCCACCCAGAGCACTGGGTAGAGCCCTTTATAGTGACTTGTCAATAATAACTTATTGTCTACAGGTGTAGAAGCAGTAGCCTACCAGCAGACCAGTTACATCATCAAGTAGTTTAGATTCAGGTGAGGATCCTCAACACAGGAATTTCAGTTTTCCCCACACCATTCCTTCAAAACTGCATGCTTCTGTGGAGTCAAAAAAGGAAACACATAAATCATAGAATTCAGTAATTTAACCATATGAAAATCTCATAACTACACAAGAATCTTCCCAAAGAAGTGTATTGGTGAGTTGAGTGGCAATGCCTACTTGGTGATTTTGTGCTTTGGCACTATAGGAGCAAATTCTGGTTCAGAAAAGTATGGGAGCCCTGGTATTTTCTGTGCATTAGAGTTTCAGACCATTTCTAGGAGCTAGTCAGAACTGTGAGCTTGTTTTGCTGGGCATTTTATCTAAAAATCTACCTCAAAGACAGAGAAAAGCCAAAGAGTTTATCCTCCCATGGCAGCAGGCTTCTGACTGACCATGGAACCGATTAGATTTGGAGATTGTAACTCCAGGGGGAAAATATGTTCCCAGCCTGGGGCAAATAAACCTTTGAAGCCAAAATCACTCAAAGGGAAAAGTAAAGTGGGGAAACCCATTTACTGGCTACACAAAGTTGTCTACTCTCCCTCACACATGTCTCTCCCCATCCTGGCTGGGAAGAACCAAAAACACCTCTCATGTCTCTGCACACACTCCTCGCCCCCTGCCCCTGTGTCTTGCCAAAGGGTTTCAGCCCTGGGCAAGTTCTCTATGGATTCAATGTGACCAAAGAAATTGACAGCAAAATGTTCTTTGGGGTGAAAGTTTATTACCCAGCTTGCTTTCCTGGTGGTAGGTCGAGCACTAGTATCTCTGCCTCGGCCCAGAGCTCTGAACTGAGCTCTCTATATAGTGCAAGAATAGCTTATTGCCTAAAGGTGTGGAAGTGGTAGCCTAGCAAGCCAGTTACATCATCAGGTGGTTTAAGTTCAGTGAGTATCCTGGCCATAGGAACCCCAACTTCCCCATACTCCACCCTTCCAGGATTCTTGCCTTACAATCTACACACTTTCAAACATCTGCAGTGGTCCATGTGCAAGAAAGCTGAAGCACTGTAACCTGATTCCACAATAGCAACAGAGGATAACAACAATTTAGAGATAATAACAAAAATTAAGGTGTAGTTCCTGGAGGAAGATGGCAGCGTGAGAGGTGAGATGGAGAGGTCTACCCAAAACCACAAACAGTAAAAATATAGTTAATTAATACAACTAACCTTAAAACAGCAACAAGAAAGAAGGCTGAACCAGACTGCAAACAGACCTCATGAGCAGAGGAGACCTCACGAAACAGGGTGATGTAGGAAAGCGTTAATCTGGAGGGACCCAGGCCTTTCCTCCACCCCAGCTCAGCAGCGGGAGGAAGAGAAACAGAGTGGGGGAGGGGGTGGAAACCAGGGACTGCTGAACACCTAGCCCTGGAGATCTGCTTTGTGAGCAGAATCCTATAGTGTGTGGTGCTCTGCACGTTGGGGAGCTCAGACAGGCAGAGTGTTTGAGAAATTGACATTCTGGCCGTTTGTGGAGGAGGGGATCCACATACGGCCACACTGTGTCAGAGGAAAGGCAGGCAATCTGAGAGGATTCCTAGCAGCTAGAGGCCTGCTGAAGGTGTGGGGTTTGCATGGAGCTTGCTGTGCGGGAGAAGGGAGAGCTGGACGAGGTTATCTGGGTGCACTCTGCCCAGCAGGTTGGGAACTTGGGAAGCTTCAGGTGCTCCATCCCCCCGGCTGCCCGGCTTAGCTCCGAGGTCCCCCACTATGATACACAGCCCTCCAAGCCTTCCTACTGGCCTGCAGGCACATGCTTGCAAACCCACAGTCACTGCGCAGGTCTCAGGCCAGCCAGAAGGAGGCCATGCCTACAACAGCAAGAGACACAAAGCACACAGGTTTACAAGGTGTGCTTGGCCCATGGCTCTGACACTGGAGACACGCACTGCAGATGAGAATTAGGAAACAGATCTTTCCTCCCCCCAGGCATCAGCTCTGCTACCATATGACCCCCAACCTCACTCTAGGGGCTGAGCAGCTCCACAGACTGGAGTTTCTGTGCACTAGTGGACACCACACAGAAATATGAAATGACAAAAGAGCATGGTTCAGACCAAAATCTCACAAACCCCAGAAAGAGGGCCAAATGAAACCGAACTCAGCAATCTTCCTGAAAGAGAGTTCAAAATGAAAATTATCAACATGCTTATGGAGGTACATAAAAATATTCAAGAACTCAGGAACGAATTTAAGTTGGAGATTCAATGATTAAGAAATTCCATATCTGAAATGAAACACACAATGGAGGGATTTAAAAGCAGACTAAATTTAGTATAAGAGATGGTAAAATGGAATAGAAATTAGAGAAGAGGAATACAAAGAAGCTGAGGCACAGAAAGAGAAACGGATCTCTAAGAATGAAAGAACACTGTGACCAATCCAAACACAACAATATTCACATTTTAGGGGTAACGGAAGAAGAAGAGAGAGAAAAAGGATTAGAAAGTGTCATTAAGGAGGTAATTGCTGAAAACTTCCCCAATCTTAGGAAGGAGATACTCTCTCAGGCCATGGAGGTGCACAGATTTCCCAACACAAGGGACCCAAGGAAGACAACATCAAGACATATAATAATTAAAATGGCAAAGATCAAGGATAAAGACAGACTTTTAAAAGAGAGAAAAACATCACATACAAAGGAAAACCCATCAGGCTGTCATCAGACTTCTCAACAGAAACCTTGCAGGCCAGATGGGAGTGGCATGATGTATTTAATGCAATGAAGAGGAAGGGCCTTGAACCAAGATTACTTTATCGAGCAATATTATCATTTAAATTTGAAGGAGGGATAAAACAATTTTCAGATAAGCAAAAGCTGAGAGAATTTACCTACCACAAACCACCTCTACAGTGCATTTTGGAGGGACTCCTACAGATGGAAGTATTCCTAAGGCTAAATAGATGTCACTCAAGGGAAAACAAGAGTACAGAATATGATTCATAACATACAAAGAATGGAGGAGGAAGAAAAAGGAGGAGAAAAAAAGAACTTTTAGGTTGTGTTTGTAATAGTGTATGAAATAAGTTAAATTAGACTGTTAGGTAGTAATGGAATTGCTCTTGAACCTTTGGTAACCACGAATCTAAAGCTGGCAATGGCAATAAGTACATACCTATCGATAATCATCCTAAAAGTAAATCATCTGAATACACCAATAAAAAGACAGAGAGTCACTAAATGGATATAAAAATAAGACCCATCTGTATGCTGCCTACAAGACACTCACGTCAAACCCAAAGACATACATAGACTGAAAGTAAAATGATGGAAAAAGATATTTAATGCAACTAATAGAAAAAAGCAGGAGTTGCAGTACCTGTATCAGACAAAATGGACTTAAAAACAAAGAAAGTAACAAGACACAAAGAAGGACATTACCTAATGATAAAAGCGTCAGTCAAACAAGAGGATATAACTATTATAAATATCTATGCACCCAACACAGGATCACCTACATATGTGAAACAAATACTAACAGAATTAAAGGGGGGAAAAGAATGCAATGCATTCCCTTTAGGAGACTTCAACTCACCACTCACTCCAAAGAAGAGTTCAACCAGAGAGAAAATAAGTAAAGAGACAGAGGTACTGAACAACACATTAGAACAGATGGACCTAACGGACATCTACAGAACACTTCATCCAAAAGCAACAGGATACACATTCTTCTCAAGTACACATGGAAAATTTTCAAGAATAGATCATATATTAGGCCACAAAAAGAACCTTAGTAAATTCAAAGAGATTGAAATTGTACCAAGCATCTTCTCAGATCACAAAGGTATAAAACTAGAAATAAATTACACAAAGAAAATGAAAAGCCCACAAACACATGGAGGCTTAATAACATGCTTCTAAATAAACAATGGATCAACGACCAAATAAAAACAGAGATCAAGCAATATATGGAGCCAAATGACACAATAATTCAACACCACAAAATCTGTGGGATGCAGTGAAGGCCATGCTAAGAGGGAAATATATTATAATACAGGCTTACCTCAGGAAAAAAGAACAATCCCAAATGAACAGTCTAAACTCACAATTAATGAAACTATAAAAGGAATAAAAATGAGGCCCAAAGTCAGAAGAAGGAGGGACATAATGAAGATTAAAAAATAAATAAATAAAATTGAGAAGAATAAAACAATAGAAAGAATCAATGAAACAGGAGTTGGTTCTTTGAGAAAATAAACAAAATAGATAAACCCCTAGCCAGACTTATCAAGAAAAATAGAGAGTCTACAAACAGAAACAGAATCAGAAATGAGAAAGGAAAAATCACTAAGGATACCACAGAAATACAAAGAAGTATTAGATATTACTATGAAAAATTATATGGTAAAAACTAGATAACCTAGAAGAAATGGACAACTTTCTAGATAAATACAACTTTCCAAGGCTGACCCAGGAAGAAACAGAAAATATGAATAGACCAATTATCAGCAAATAAATTGAATTGGTAATCAAAAAACTACCTAAGAAGAAACTCTGGTCCAGATGGATTCACTGCTGAATTTTACCAAACATTTAATAAAGACCTAATACTCATCCTCATTAAGGTTTCCACAAAGTAGAAGAGGAGGGAATACTCCGAAACTCATTCTACGAGGCCAACATCACTCTAACCAAAACGAGGCAAAGACACCACAAAAAAAGAAAATTACAGACCATATCCCTAATGAACATAGATGCAAAAATACTCAACAAAATATTAGCAAACCGAATTCAAAAATACATCAAAAAGAAATCATAATCAACTGGGATTCATCCCAGGGATACAAGGATGGTACAACATTTGAAAATCCATCAAGATCATCCACCACATCAACAAAAACAAGGACAAAAACCACATGACCATCTCCATAGACGTTGAAAAAGCATTTGACAAAATTCAACATCTATTCAAAATAAAGACTCTCCACAAAATGGGTATAGAGGGCAAGTACCTCAACATAATAAAGGCCATGTATGACCAACCCACAGCTAACATTATACTTAACAGCGAGAAGCTGAAAGCTTTTCCTTTAAGATAGGGAACAAGACAAGGATGCCCACTCTCCCCACTTTTACTCAACATAGTTCTGAAGGTCCTAGCCACAGCAATCAGAAAACACAAAGAAATAAAAGGCATCCAGACTGGCAAGGAAGAACTAAAACTATCCCTGTTTGCAGATAACATGATATTGTACATAAAAAAACCCTAAAGAATGTACTCCAAAACTATTACACCTAATATCTGAATTCAGCAAAGTTGCAGGATACAAAATTAATACACAGAAATCTGTTGTATTCCTATACACTAATGATGAACTAGCAGAAAGAGAAATCAGGAAAACAATTCCATTACAATCACATCCAAACGAATAAATTACCTAGGAATAAATATAACCACTGAAGTGAAAGATCTATACCCTGAAAACTACAAGACACTCTTAAGAGAAATTAAAGAGGACACTAACAAATGGAAATTCATCCCATGTTCTGGGTTAGGAAGAATAAATATTGTCAAAATCGCCATCCAGCATATAGCAATATACAGATTCAATGCAATCCCTATCAAAATACCTAGAGCATTCTTCAATGAACTAGAGCAAATAGTTCTAAAATTCATATGGAACCGCAAAAGACCCCGAATAGCCAAAGCAGTCCTGAGAAGGAAGAATAACGCAGGGAGAATTACGCTCCTTGACTTAAAGCTCTACTACAAAGCTACAGTAATCAAGACAATTTGGTACTGGCACAAGAGCAGACCCATAGACCAAGGGAACACACTAGAGAGCCCTGACATAAACCCAACAATATATGGTCAATTAATATATGATAAAGGAGCCATGGACATACAGTGGGGAATGGCAGCCTCTTCAACAGTTGGTGTTGGCAAAACTGGACAGCTACATGTAAGAGAATGAAACTGGATCATTGTCTAACCCCATACACAAAAGTAAACTCAAAATGAATCAAAGACCTGAATGTAAGTCATGAAACCATAAAGGTCTTAGAAAAAAACATAGGCAAAAATCTCTTGGACATAAACATGAGCAACTTCTTCATGAACATATCTCCCCGGGCAAGGGAAACAAAAGCAAAAATGAACAAATGGGACTATATCAAGCTGAAAAGCTTCTGTACAGCAAAGGACACCATCAGTAGAACAAAAAGACATCCTACAGTATGGGAGAATATATTCATAAATGACATATCCGATAATGGGTTGACATCCAAATTATTTAAAGAGCTCACGCACCTCAACAAACAAAAACCAAATAAGCCAATTAAAAAATGGGCAGAGGAGCTGCACAGACACTTCTCCAAAGAAGAAATTCAGAGGGCCAACAGGCACCTGAAAAGATGCTCCACATAACTAGTCATCAAAGAAATGCAAATTAAAACCACAATGAGATATCACCTCACACCAGTCAGGATGGCCACGATCCAAAAGACAGACAACAACAAATGTTGACTAGGATGTGGAGAAAGGGGAACCCTCCTACACTGCTGGTGGGAATGTAAGTTAGTACAACCATTGTGGAAAGCAGTATAGAGGTTCTTCAAAATACTCAAACAGAAATACCATTTGACCCAGGAATTCCACTCCTAGGAATTTACCCTAAGAATGCAGCAGCCCAGTTTGACAAAGACACCCCTATGTTTATTGCAGCACTATTTGCAATAGCCAAGAAATGGAAGCCACTTAAGTGTCCATCAGTGGATGAATGGATAAAGAAGATGTGGTATATATACACAATGGAATATTATTCAGCCATAAGAAGAAAAGAAATCCTACCATTTGCAACAACATGGATGGAGCTAGAGGGTATTATGCTCAGTGAAATAGGCCAGGTGGAGAAAGACAAGTATCAAATGATTTCACTCATCTGTGGAGTATAAGAACAAAGAAAAAACTGAAGGAACAAAACAGCAGCAGACGCAGAGAACCCAATAATGCACTAACAGTTACCAAAGGGAAAGGGACTGGGGAAGATGTGTGGGAAGGGGGGGATAAGGGGGAAAAGGGGCTATTACAATTACCACACATAATGTAGCAGGGGAGGGAGTGGGGTGGGGGGATATGGGGCAGACAGTATAACACAGAGAAGACAAGTAGTGATTCTATAACATCCTACTACACTGATGGACAGTGACTGCAATGGTGTATGTGGTGGGGACTTGATTATAGGGGGAGTCTAGTAACCATAATGTTGCTCATGTAATTGTGTATTAATAATAGCAAAATAAAAAATTTTAATTTAAATTAAAGAAGATTAAGATACAAGAAGATTTTGATACAGGTAAAAAAAAATTGTAATAATCCTCAAGCCAGTGGAGATTCCTAATAACAAAAATTATAATAATCCTCAAGCCAGAGGAAGTTCCCAATCCACAAAGAACTTAGAGGTGATAAGACACATGTTTTAATGCCACCAACATAGGCAAATCTTGTCCATCAGGTGGGATCCATGCAAGAGAGTGGTCCTGTGATAAGAATGTAGCAGGAAGGGGGTCCCTTCCAGGTCTAGTATACCATACTTTTCCTCCTTTCCCCATGGGGGTTACTGAAAGGTCTATACATAGTGCTACTGGAGGTGCATGCACTGACCATAATGATAGAACAAAAGTCTCTGGTAAGATGCTCCTACCTTCTGGATGTTCAGGATATACTACTCTGACCTTTCGTGTCCAGTCTATGGTTATTCCAAGAATACGCAGGAGGCCAGCTTCCAGGCCTTGTCACCAAGGTGCCAGGAGAGCCAGCCATCATTGGTCCATGTGTTGAAAAGTCCAAGATCACGTCCATTCAATGAAATCTCTGGGGTTCAGTGTAGTTGTTTCTGGCAGCAAGATACTATTCTGGTGGCTGAACGAATCTTGGCTTCAGTGATTCTTCCTTGCTTTGTACTTGCAGTTGTACAGTGAGGAAGCCATATTTGTTAACACATCTACAGGGTTTGGGGCTCCCTTTTGGGGTCTCTCATTCAAATGCAGTAGCACGGTCCATAAGCAGGCTGTCCCCACAGACTATTGCTATCGGATTTTAGTCCAGATGTTAACAATCCATTGTGCCTCTCTATCATTCCTGTTGTGGTAGGATTGCATGGCACATGAAGGTTCCATTTGATTCCCAGCTGTTGCACCCATTCCTCCAGTGTATGTCCAGTAAAATGGGTGCCCTGATCACTCTCAATTACCTGTGGTTGGCCATAGGCAGCAAAGAGAAGCTCCAGGCCTCTTTTGGGCATCTTCTGGTCTGCACAGTGGGTAGGAAAAGCAAAGAGAAGTTCAGTAGCTGTGTCCACACAAGTCTTAGCATACTGATATCCTTCTGACACAGGTAGAGGCCCAATATGGTCTACCTGCCACCTGATGAGGGGTATAAGCTCCTTAGCTATTGTCCCATGTTGCTGTGGAACTCAGTGTAAGTCCCTTTTGGAACACATGACACACTCCTGCTGGGCTCTACTAACTTCTTCAAAGGTCAAAGGCAATCCCCACCAACGGGCCACCACCCACATTGTCTTTTGCCCTGCATGCAACAAATGCTGATGTAACCATTGGGATACCTGAAAGGCAGGCTTTCCTTCTAACCAACATGTCTGGGCCAATTTATCTGCTTCATCGTTTCCTGGGGATGCCAGTGGCAAATGACCTGTCACATGGTATACTGGAATAATTTTAGTCTGATCACAGGCCCAAAAGTCTTCCCACAATTCTTACCCCCAAAGGGGTCGGTAACCAACCCTCCAATTGGCATGGTACCAGGTTGGTAGCCACAGGATCAGGCTCTGATAGACAGCCCAGCTGTCAGTGCAGACAACTATATAGGAGACCTCCTGGCTGATCACAAGCCACATAGCCCACAACTCTGCCCACTGACTGCTCTTCCCCTCACCATCCTCCAAATTGTCTCAGTCTTAGGACAGAAAGCTATGGCCCTCCATTTTGAGTGCTTCCCATGGCTGGAGCCATCTGTGTACCATGCATCTTTGGGTATAGTGGCTCTTCCCTCCCGATAGGGACTCTCAGCCACTAATGGTTCATGAGCAAGTTCCTCCTGCTTTTCACTAGTATATGTCATTAGCCCCAATAAGCATTGGAGCTCTTCACTCAAGGGGCTACTAGACAGGGCACTACACTGCTGTAGGTAAGCACCCTACTTGGCTAGTGTGGAGGTTGGTTCACTCTCCACCAGGAACTTTTGGAAACACACAGGCTGGACTTGTGGTTCTCTCTGACCTCTGCCTCTTTGGTCTTAATGGCTGGAACTGCTGCTCTGGTTTCAGTTGTTTCCATAGCTCCAGTAAGATCCTATTTGGCTTCCTGTCTAATTTCCTTCCATCTGCTCCTGCCCATATTAAATCAACCCACATCTGGTTCCTCATAATCTTCATGGGGCCCTTTAAATTTTTATTGTGAGTAGCAGACCTTATTTCTTTCTGTGTTCTCATTGCTTCAGCCTCTCCTAAGTCTGCTACTGTATGTGTCACCTCGCTATGGGATGCCCTTGGTGAGGGGAAAGAATGGCCACTAGAGACCAAAAGAGGGATGTGGGAGTCGTTTGAAGCACAATATTTCTCATCCCAGTAGTGCAAATCTCTTCATTTAGGCCATAATTCTCTGAAGTATAGATGGCATTTCTATGTCTAGCTCTTGTAACACCTGTTGGAGCTCCGCATGCATCTGCCGTCTAAAAGGATAGGATGGTAGATCACCCGGATTGGGCCACACAGCACGAAGTGCAGCCATAAGCCAATCAAGGAGGGATTGACTCCCTGGGGTCTTATGTGCACTTTGTAACTGCTGCCTCAGGTGGGCTGCACTGTCAGGGAAGCCAGCTTTCCCATCTCTGATCCCAGCAGAACAATTCCACCCACCCCATGTCCCATAGATGCAGGAACCAAGCTGATAGTGACTCCAAGGGCTTCTGCCTAAACTGGGAGTCCAAATCCACTAGGTCAGCCTGAGTATACGGGCGGAGCATAGTGTACTCCATGACCTGGGAAGTGGGCTGCTCCTCTCCTCAGGGAGCTCTCGGCTGCTGGATCTTTATTTTCTTTACAACCGCTGGGCATGCTTTCAATGCAGGAGGGGCCAGTGCCTCCAGCACCACCACTTCATCTTCATCCTTCCCCAGCTCCTCCATTTCTGGGGCTGATGGCACCTTTCTTTCCCCTCCCCCGAGTGCCTCCTCTGCTACAACCTTTACCTTTTCTACTGTGCCTCACAGAAATTCTAGCTCATTCTTCAGAATCTCTCTTACCTTCACCTCAATGCTTCTCAACTGGTGTTCTCATGCCACCTCCACCTGTGCTTCCCTCAGGAGTTTGTCTTTTTCCTTGATGGCCTTTTCCTCCTTCAGAGCAGCTGGCAGTGCTGCCATCTCGTTCTGTAAGGAATTGTTTACCTTTCCAGTGGCACCTTGCTGCCAGCGTTCTCTTGCTGCTTCCTCTCACATCAATGCCATTTCCTTCTTCAGGGAATCCACAGAAGGTTGCAGCTCACATTCTTGTGTGGCCATTTCTTGGGTCTTTTTTCAGGAGCATGTCCTTCTCTTCTGTAGACTTTTTTAATACTGTGAGAAGCAGCCAACTCACAGTCCCTGCTGCCTCATGGGCACTCTGTCTCTCAAAAGACCTACTTACCATACCAAGAGCCACCGCTACTGCCTCAGGTATCACCTCCACTTACCGCCAGTCCTGGGGTGGGTCTCAGTCCTCTAGGATGAAAGCCACCTCAGACCACATACCCACTGGGGGACAATCCACTGTATCCCCATTCACAGAGGCAGCCCGCTGAAGTACCCGTCCCATAAGGGCAGCCTGTCTTTTTCCTTGGTCAACAATGAACCCTGCTGACTTTTCCCAATGGGTTTCAGCCCCAGGCAAGTTCACTATGGATTCAGTGTGACCAAAGAAATTGACAGCAAAACGTTGTTTGGCGTAAGGTTTATTACCCGTCTTGTTCTCCCAGCGGTCGGTCAAGCACTAGTGTCCTTGCCTCTGCCCAGAGCACTGGGCGGAGCTCTCTATATAGTGCAATAGTAGTTTATTGCCTAAAGAAGTGGAAGTAGTAGCCTAGCAATAGGCCAATTACATCATCAGGTGGTTTATGTTCAGTGAGGATCCTGGCCGTAGGAACCCCAACTTACCCACACTTGTAAGCAATTGTTCATATAGAGATATACTGAGGCCAGGTGAGAGGCTCTGGAAATATTGCAATTTACCCACAGTGACCCTCTTATTAGATGGGCCATATCTCTCCAGTTTTCTTCTACCCGGAGCCAAGTCTGTGCTCACATCTCACATTTAGGCAGCTAGATTCACCTATATAAGGCACACTATAAAAATGACACCTTCCTTGTTCTCATTCTGCATATTCTATGGTTCCTATTGAAGAGTTTTACACCCCATTTCTGATCTGTCTCTGGACCTTCTTATTTGACCTTTGTATTTTGATTCACTTGTTTTGATTACCTGCTCCTCCTTTACTTACCCTTTCCCGTTCTGCTCATGGGTGTTCCTGCAGGTGGATATCCTAGGGGGTTATCTTCCAAGATAGGCTCAGTGGCACTGGTTCATTTTTTAGGCATACTACTGCCTCATAGTGCTTAGACAAGGTTCTCAATTTATCCTTTACAATAAAATAAGGCAAACAGAACACAAGGGAAGCCATCAAACAAGTGGGAGGCTTTCCACAGGCAAGCTTCCAAATAGATTAAGCTCTTAAATTCTACCTCCTTTGTTCAAAGTACTGTGAGATCCTAGTTGGACAAAAGGTGAGCTCATTTACTGAACCTCTGCATTGACTTCATCCCATCAACCAGGGTTTCTCACTACAGAAGCACTAGCTTACAAAATACCCCCCTGTCAGTGTTACTAGAGTTCTGGGAAAAAGATCAACTCTTTCTTATGACTACATCTATTGCTAGCTATCTTTTATTGCATACCTACTATGCATCAGGCACCATGCCAGATACTTTTAGAGTCATAATTTTTAATCCTTGCTGTTGTGTGCAGGGGTAGTTGTATCTCCCTTCTGCAAATGTGGTTTAGAGAGGTTAAGTTCACACATTAACTGGCAAATTTGGATATAAACCTACATGTGTCTGATTTCCAAGCTCATATGCTTTCATCTCCCTTTTTATTGTTCCTAAATTACTCACCTTAGATAACAACTATCCATTTGCAGAGCCCTATGTTTTAGTTAGATATCACAACACAACAAGTTTTGTGACTCAAAACAACACACATTTATTATCTTACAGTTTATATGAGTCAAGAATCTGACCATGACTTAACTGGCTCCTTTGCTCAAGGTCTCAAAAACGTCAATCAAGGTGTCAGCTAAATTTCATTCTTTTCTGGAGCTTGGTGTCCTCTTCCAAGCTGTTAGCAAAATTCATTTACTTGAAACTGTATGACTGACAGCCCTGGCTTCTTAGGTGCTATTCACTGGAGGTCACTCTCATCTCCTAAGGGCCTCCCTTCTTTCCATCAGTAGTTCACAATGGGGCTGTTTGCTTCCTGAAGGGTACTAGCAGAGTCTCCCTCTCCAGTGTGCTCTGATGGAGTCTTACAAACTTAGCCTAATCAAAGGAGTGACACCCCAATACCTTTGAAAAATTATATTGGTTAGAAGCATGTCACAAGTCCTGCCCTCCTTAACGGGTGGAGATCCTGTGGGGAGCAGATTACTAGGGGTCATTGTGGTGTTTCTACCACAGTCAGTTACCAAAGTCATCACAGGGCTGCCGGTGAAGGTTAGAAATGCATGGCCCAGAGCAAAAGAGATGAAGTTCCAGCTGCAGTGCTGGTGCCTACTGCCGTCTCCCCCTCCCTAATCAAGTGGGAGGGTATTATTTATCCTCTTTGCGTGGGCAGGGCAACAGTGTGGTCACAGAACACCTTGATGCCCATGGTGAGAGGCCTTTAATGAAGCCAGAGAACATGTTTCCCCCAGAAAGAAAAATAGAACAAAGTCATCTGTTGCTAGGGAAACCATAACCTTTCACTGTGCTTATTTAGAAAAAAGACATATTCAAGATTCTTCACTGTAGGAACAGAGATTATGCTTTATGCTGGTGAGAGTAAACAAAGAAAAAATATCAACCCTCTCAAATTAAAAAAAAATCCATTATCTTGTGTCTTGCTGAAAATATTTTATTCTCAGGGGTTCAAAACTCACCCCTTTTTCCACCTTCTATTTTTGTCTTGTTTGCTTATGAAACTTTCTTTGAAGTTGGCAGAATCTTTGGGTTTGGACAAAATGAAAAGCTGAAGGAATACTGGGCAAGCTAGCAAAAACCCATTCCAGAACCGCATGGTAAAAGGCTGCAGGATCTGCCCCTCCCATCCAGATTGTACCTGACACTAAGTCAAGAAAGCGTCATGGAACATTTTCTCTAAAACTCACTCTCAGAACATCATCACACTCCTCATATGATTTCATGAACCATCACGTTTTAGTACAGATACTGCAGTTCAAGTCACTTTTTTAAAAAGGCAGTTCTATTTTCAGGTTTCTAGAATTTTAGTTAAAATGGTTTGATATAGTTTGACTCTAGGCAGCTTTGCAGACCTTGAGATCCAAGTCCTCTCCACTGAGGCACGGTAGGAGGTTTCTTCTTTCAGGGTCCTGAGGAGCTGTCTTGCAGGGCACACAACTCTAATCTTCTGCGCCAGCCCACCTCCATCTCCCAAGGTCCAATGCAACTACTAGTTAGAATCTCCTCAGGGATTTCCTGGGGAAGTTTTACCTGTGAAACTGTCAGGGAGGGACAGGATGGGGCAAGGAGAAGATAATTACTAGAGTGTTCTGACCTACAGAAATATTACATAGCAATGGTGTGTGTCTGGGCACGTGACCGTGGCTAGCCTCACTTAAAATTTAAAAATGAAGAAAAAGGCACCTGAAAATTGAAGAGGGTGTTATTTTGGACTGGCCTTGTGTGTGGTCTGTATGCCACTAATTCTCCCACTGTAGCTACTGTAGGAAGAATATCCAGAAATGGATGTTGTCTTCTCTCCCTAGGTAAGGCTCTGTGTGCTATTGAAGATAGTTCTCACCCTGTCTTTAAAAAGATGCAAGATAATCAAGAGGCTGGGGAGATAGGTGTGTACCCAAGAACCCAAGTTATCTAAAACCCACCTGCTGGGCTAGCAGAGCACAGCAGGATTAGCTGCAATGGGAGCAACAGTTAATGAATAGAAGGGATAACTTATTATTCATTTATTTATTATTAATTATTTTATCTCTTCTTTTTCTCTCAAATATCCCTTTCATACATATCTTTGAGTCTAGGCTGTGCTAATAAGACAGTATTTTATTATTGTGGTGACTTCATTAAAGCTCGTTATTTCAAGCTTTTAAGTTCTCTAAGAAAAATTCTCAATTGATTGCAGCTATAGTTTAAGCCAATCTTACACTGAGCATCATATGTACAATACAATTAAATATGGAATCAAGATGCATTCCCTGGTTCAAAATAAAAGAGTTAAAATGAAATATCTAAAACAATGGCTCGCCTATCTTGCCATAGTCACTTGTGTCATACCAAGACTTACATGAACTAGACTTCTAAACATCATTAAATCTCAACAGGGTTTACATTTATAATTTCCTATAGGAAAAAGACAGCCTTTTTTTTGCTAAGCACTTTATAGATATGATTTATTTATTTTTATTGAAGTTCCATTGGTATACAATCGTATATTGGCTTCAAGTATACGACACAGTGGACCAACACTTTCCCATATTATAAAGGCCAACTAGTGCAGCTACTATCTGTCAGCACAGGAAGAGGTTAGAGAATCACTGACTATATTCTCCAAATTGTAATATCATCCCCATGACCAATTTATATTACGAATGAGAGGTTTTTTGCACTTTATCTCTCTCAACCTCTCTTCAACCTGCCCAGCTCCGGCCCGTTTGTACCCAGTAGTCATTTCTCAATGCTGTTTTTTTTCCTTCTGTTCTGCTTTGTTTTCATTCAATTATTTCACAAATAAGTGAAATCATATGGTTATTTGCCTTTCTTTGCCTGGCTTATTTCACTTAGCATAATACACTCTAGATCCATCCATGTTGTTGCAAACGGTAGAATTTCTTTCTTTTAAGAAAACATATATTTTATAACATTATGTATTTCTGAATAATATTCCACTGTGTATAAGTAATGCGTCTCCTTTCTCCATTCATCTATTTTTTATATATATATAATTTATTTTGGTATCATTAATCTACAATTACATGTGCAATATTGTTAATAAACTACCCCTTCATCAGGTACCTCCCACAAACCCCATTACAGCCACTGTCCATCAGCATAGTGAGATGCTATAGAATCACTACTCGTCTTCTCTGAGTTGTACAGCCCTCCACGTGCCCCCCAACATTACGCCTGCTAATCGTAATGCTCCTTTTTCCCTCTTATCCCTCCCTTCCCACCCATCTTCTCCAGTCCATTTCCCTTTGGTAACTATTAGTCCGTTCTTCGGTTCTGTGAGTCTGCTGCTGTATTGTTGCTTCAGTTTTTTTTCTTTGTTCTTATACTTCACATATGAGTGAAATCATTTGACACTTGTCTGTTTCAGCATGGCTTATTTCACTGAGCATAATACCCTCTAGCTCCATCCACGTTGTTGCAAATGGTAGGATTTGTTTTCTTCTTATGGCTGAATAATATTCCATTGTGTATATGTACCACCTCTTCTTTATCCATTCATCTACTGATGGACACTTAGGTTGCTTCCATTTCTTGGCTATTGTAAATAGTGCTGCAATAAACATAGGGGTGCATATGTCTTTTTCGAACTGGGCTGCTGCATTCTTAGGGTAAATTCCTAGAAGTGGAATTCCTGGGTCAAATGGTATTTCTATTTTCAGTTCTGGAGGAACCTCCATACTGCTTTCCACAATGGTTGAATTAATTTGCATTCCCACCAGCAGTGTAGGAGGGTTCCCTTTTCTCCACATCCTCGCCAACATGTGTTGTTGTTTGTCTTTTGGATGCTGGCCATCCTGACTGGTGTGAGGTGATATCTCATTGTGGTTTTAATTTGTATTTCTCTGATGATTAGCGATGTGGAGCATCTTTTCATGTGCCTGTTGGCCATCTGAATTTCTTCTTTAGAGAAGAGTCTATTCAAGCCCTCTGCCCATTTCTTAATTGGATTATGTGCTTTTTGTTTGTTAAGGTGCGTGAGTTCTTTATATATTTTGTATGTCAACCATTTATCAGATATGTCATTTATGAATATATTCTCCCATACTGTAGGATATCTTTTTGTTCTACTGATGGTGTCCTTTGCTGTACAGAAGATTTTCAGCTTGATATACTCCCACTTATTCATTTTTGCTTTTGTTTCCCTTGCCTGGGGAGAAATGTTCATGAAGAAGTTGCTCATGTTTATGTCTAAGAGATTTTTACCTATAATTTTTTCTAAGAGTTTTATGGTTTCATGACTTACATTCCGGTCTTTGATCCACCTTGAGTTTACCTTTGTGTATGGGGCTAGACAGTAGTCCAGTTTCATTCTCTTACATGTAGCTGTCCAGTTTTTCCAACACCAGCTGCGGAAGTGGCTTTCATCTCCCCCTTGTATATCCAAGGCTCCTTTATCAAATATTAATTGACTGTATATGTTTGGGTTAATGTTTGGATTTTCTATTCTATTCCACTGGTCGGTGGGTCTGTTTTTGTGCCAATACCAAATTGTCTTGATTACTGTGGCTTTGTAGTAGAGCTTGAACTCACGGAGCATAATTCCCCCAGTTTTATTCCTCCTTCTCAGGATTGCTTTGGCTATTCGGGGTCTTTTGTGGTTCCATATGAATTACAGAATTATTTGTTTGAGTTCATTGAAGAAAGCTGTTGGTAGTTTGATAGGGATTGCGTTGAATCTGTAGATTGCTTTAGGTAGTATAGCCATTTTGACAATATTTATTCTTCCTAGCCAGGAGCATGGGATGCATTTCCATTTCTTAGTGTCCTCTTTAATTTCTCTTAGGAGTGCCTTGTAGTTTCCAGAGTACAGGTCCTTAACTTCCTTCGTTAGGTTTATTCCTAGGTATTTTATTCTTTTTGATGCAATTGTGAATGGAATTGTTTTTCTGATTTCTCTTTCGGTTAGTTCATCATTAGTGTATAGGAAAGCAGCAGATTTCTGTGTGTTAATTTTGGATCCTGCAGCTTTGCTGAATTCAGATATTAGTTCTAGTAGTTTTGGAGTGGAGTCTTTAGGTTTTTTTATGTACAGTATCATGTCATCTGCAAATAGTGACAATTTGACTTCTTCTTTACCTTTCTGGATGCCTTGTATGTCTTTGTTTTGTCTGATTGCTGTGGCTAGGACCTCCAGTACTATGTTGAATAACAGTGGAGAGAGTGGGCATCCCTGTCTTGTTCCCGATCTTAGATGAAAAGCTTTCAGCTTCTCACCATTAGGTATGATGTTAGCTTTGGGTTTGTCATATATGGCCTTTATGATGTTGAGGTACGTGCCGTCTATACCCATTTTGTTGAGAGATTTAATCATGACTGGATGCTGAATTTTGTCAAATGCTTTTTCAGCATCTATGGAGATGATCATGTGTTTTTTGTTCTTCTTTTTGTTGATGTGGTGGATGATGTTGATGGATTGTCGAATGTTGTACCATCCTTGCATCCCTGGAATGAATCCCACTTTATCATGGTGTATGATCCTGTTGATGTATATTTGAATTCAGTTTGCTAATATTTTGTTGAGTATTTTTGCATCTATGTTCATTAGCGATATTGGTCTGTAATTTTATATTTTAGTGAGGTCTTTGCCCGGTTTTGGTATTAGAGTGATGCTGGCTTCATAGAATGAGTTTGGAAGTATTCCGTCTTCTATTTTTTGGAAATCTTTAAGGAGAATGGGTGTTATTTCTTCTCTATATGTCTGGTAGAATTCAGAGGTGAATCCATGAGGTCCGGGGGTTTTGTTCTTGGGTAGTTTTTTGATTACCAATTCGATTTCGTTGCTGGTGATTGGTCTGTTTAGTTTTTCTGTTTCTTGCTTGGTCAGTCTTGGGAAGTTGTATTTTTCTAAGAAGCTGTCCATTTCTTCTATGTTTTCCAGCTTGTTAGCATATAGATTCTCATAATATTCTCTTATAATTCTTTGTATTTCTGTGGGGTCCATCGTTATTTTTCCTTTCTCATTTCTGATTCTGTTTATGTGTGTAGATTCTCTTTTTCTCATAATGAGTCTGGCTAGGGGGTTATCCATTTTGCTTATTTTTTCAAAGAACCAGCTCTTGGTTTTATTGATTTTTTTCTATTGTTTTATTCTTCCCAATTTTATTTATTTCTCTTCCCTGATCTTTATTATGTCCTTCCTTCTGGTGTCTTTGGGTATCATTTTCTCTTCTTTTTCCAATTTCAGTAATTGTGTCTTTAAACTATTCATTTGGAAATGTACTTCCTTCTTTAAATAGGCCTGGATTGCAATATACTTTCCTCTTAGAATTGTCTTTGCTGTGTCCCACAGAAGTTGTGGCTTTGTGTTGTTGTTGTCATTAGTCTCCATATATTCTTTGATTTCTGTTTTGATTTGGTCATTAACCCATTGATTAATTAGGAGAATGTTGTTAAGTCTCCATGTATTTGTGAGCCTTTTTGATTACTTTGTAAAATTTATTTCTAGTTTTATACCTTTGTGTCGGAGAAGTTGGTTGGTAGGATTTCAATATTTTTGAATTTTCTGATGTTTATTTGTGGCCTAGTATGTGGTCTATTCTGGAGAATGTTCCATGTGCACTTGAGAAGAATGTTTATCCTGTTGCTTTTGGATGCAGAGTTCTGTAGATGTGTGTTAGGTCCATCTGTTCTAGTGTGTTGTTCAGTGCCTCTGTGTCTTTTCCTATTTTGTGTCTGGTTGATCTGTCCTTTGGATTGAGTGGTGTGTTGAAGTCCCCTAAAATGTATGCATTGCTTTCTATTTCCTCCTTTAAATCTGTTAGTATTTGTTTCACATATGCTGGCACTCCTGTGTTGGGTGCATATATATTTATAATGGTTATATCTTCTTGTTGGACTGACCCCTTTATCATTATGTAATGTCCTTCTTTATCTCTTGCTACTTTCTTTGTTTTGAAGTCTATTTTGTCTGATACAAGTACTGCGACACCTACTTTTTTCTCTTTGTTGTTTGCATGAAATATTTTTTTCCATCCCTTCACTTTTAGTGTGTGTATATCTTTGAGTTTGAGGTGATTCTCTTGTAAGAAGCATATAGATGGGTCTTGCTTTTTATCCATTCTGTTACTCTGTGTCTTTTGATTGGTTCATTCAGTCCATTTACATTTAGGGTGATGATCGATAGATATGTACTTATTGCCATTGCTGGGTTTAGATTCGTGGTTACCAAAGGTTCATGGGTTGTTTCTTTACTATCTAACAATCTAACTTAACGTTCTTGTTATGTTATTGTAAGCACCATCTGATGTTTCTTTATTTCTCTCCATTCTTATTCTTCCTCCTACATTCTTTATAAACTAGGTGTTTTATTATTTACCTTTAGTTAGTATTTGGATGGTCAGCTTTCTTTGCTATGATTTTATTTTCTCTGGTGACATCTTTTTAGCCTTAGGGGTGCTTCCCTCTAGAGCAGTCACTTTAGGATATCCTGTAGTGGTGGTTTATGAGAGGCAAACTCTCTCAACTTTCATTTGTCTGGAAATTGTTTAATCCCTCCGTCATATTTAAATGATAATCGTGCTGGGTACAGTATTCTTGGTTTGAGGCCCTTCTGTTTCATAACATTAAATATATCATGCCATTCTCTTCTGGCCTTTAAGATTTCTGTTAAGACGTCTAATGATAGTCTGATGGGTTTTCCTTTGTAGGTGATCATTTTTGTCTCACTAGCTCCCTTTAATACTCTGTCTCTATCTTTGATCTTTGCCATTTTAATTATTATGTGTCTTGGTGTTGTCTTCCTTGGGTCCCTTGTGTTCGGAGAACTGTGGGCTTCTGTGGTCTGCGAGACTATTTCCTTCCCCAGCGAGGGAAACTTTTCAGCAATTATTTCTTCAAAGACACTTTCTATCCCTTTTTCTCTCTCTTCTTCCTCTGGTACTCCTATAATGCGAATATTGTTCCGTTTGGATTGGTCACACAGTTCTCTTAATATTCTTTCATTCCTAGAGATCCTTTTGTCTCTCTCTGCCTCAGCTTCTCTGTATTCCTGTTCTCTAATTTCTATTCCATTAATAGTCTCTTGCATCTCATCCAGTCTGCTGTTAAGCCTGTCGATCGCTTGTCTGATTTCTGCATTCTTTCCTCCCTTCCCTCACTTCCTCCCTCAGATCTTGCACATTTTTCTGTAGATCCACCAACATGGTTATGACTTTTATTCTGAATTCTTTTTCAGGAAGACTGTGCATTTCCATCCCTTCAGGCTCCCTCTGTGGGGTTGTCTGGTTGATTTTAGTCTGGACCATATTCCTCCCTCTTTTCAGGGCTATAGAAGTGGTCGCTGGTAGTTGCCCTGTATGTCAGCAAGGCTCTTTGAGACTTTAAAAAGAGGAAAAAAAAAAAGAAAGAAAAGAAAAGAAAAAGGAAAGAACTGAAAAACAAAAAGCCAAACGAACAAACAAAAATAAAAAACAAACAAACCGAAAATGCCCACCAGGAGTAGATTCTGTGGGGATGCTCTAAGTGGCGCTGTTGCCCCACTATTCCGCAGCCATGGCCGCAGTACCCCGAAGGGCCCTTTATAGCTCTGGCCTGGGTGGGAATGAATGGGAGGCTGTTGAAAATCTGTTGGAAGCCAATGTGCGGCCACCCTTTCCTAGTCACCATATAAGGTTTCTGAAACCCCGCATGACTCCCAGCTCACTGGGCTGAGTGTGCTGGGGCGATCTGGCTCCTCCGCGGGGCTCCTGTCTCTTTAAGACCGCTGAAGAAAGTGCGTGCTTTTCTTTTCTTTTTTTCTTCCCTGGAGCTGGCTGCAAGCACCCTGGTGCGTTCCCCACTCAGATCCTGCACCCTCTGTCTCTCCAATCTCTGCTACACCATGCTGCATGTGTCAGCACTCTCCGCGCAGGCCACCAGGCCTCTTTATTTCACGGGGTGTACTTCCACTCCCTCCCAGCTCTGAATCCTCTCCTCCCGCTGGTGCGCTGGGTCGGTGAGTGCTCAGGTCCCGCCAGGTCACAGCTCCATATCTTACCTGCCTCTTGGGGTGACGAGTCCTCTCGGGTGTAGCTGCACACTGTTCACTTTCCTGTGTATTCTGGTCTCTCTTTTAGGAATAGTTGTATTTGCTGTATTTTCCTAGATAAATATAGTGTTGGGAGGAGATTTCTGCCGCCCTGCTCACGCCGCCATCTTCCCAGATGTCTCCATTCATCTGTTGATGGACACTTTGGTTGCCCCCATATCTTGCCTGTTGTAAACAATGTATCAATAAACATAGGCGTGCATATGTCTTTTCAAATCAGGGATTTTGTTTTCTTCAGGTAAATTCCTAGAATTGGAATTACTGGGTTGTATGGTATTTTTATTTTTAGTTTTTTGAGGAACCTCCATACTGCTTTATACAGTGTCTACACCAATTGACATTCCTACCAACAATATAGGAGCATTGCTTTTTCTCCACATCCTTGCCAACATTTGTTGTTTCTTGTCTTTTAGATAGTGGCCGTGATAACTGTTATGAGATACCTCACTGTGGTTTTGATTTGCATTTCCCTTATAATTAGCAATGTGGGGCATCTTTTCATGTGCCTATTTGCCATTTGTATTTCTTCTTTGGAAAAATGACTGTGAAGGTCCTCTGCCCATTTTTTAGTAGGGTTATTTGTGTTTTCAGTGTTGAGTACTTTATATATTTTGGAAGGTAACCCCTTATTGGATAAATCATTTATGAATATATTCCCATACTGTATGTTGCCTCTTAGTTCTGCTGATGGTGTCCTTTGCTGTACAGAAGCTTTTTAGTTTGATGTAGTCCCACTTGTTCATTTTTTATTTTGTTTGCATTGCCCAAGGAGATGTGTCCAGGAAAAAAATTACTCATGCTTATGTTCTCAAGATTTTTTATGTGTGCTTTCTTCTAACAGTTTTATGGTTTCATATCTTACAATTAGGTTTTTGACCCTTTTCAAGTTTACCTCTGTATATGGACTTAGGCAGTAATCCAGTTTCATTCTCTTGCATGTAGCTGTCCAGTTTTCCCAACATTGGTTATTGAAGAGACTGAAAAGACAACCATTTTAAACTCTGCATCTAGGGCAAATGAAACATTACATGAGTCCTGATGTGTGAATTACTGGAAATTATATGGAAAATTTCATCTAGACAACATCAGAAGGGTAAAGTCTCAAAAAAGCAAACATACCACTGTATTCCCTGATTTTCAATTTTACTATACTAATAATTGAGTAATCAAATATTCTGGTTAGAACCTAAGAATGAAAATACTAATATTCTTCTAATAAAAAGCTATGAGCCACACAGTGTGTTGCTATTAGCACCACATACTTTGTTGGTACTTGGTAGTAAAAGAAAAAAAAATTAAAATCGCAGTTCAACATGGCTGCATACCAATAAAGCATCCTTGTTTTCAAGGTCTTCAAAAGTGAACCCGACAGGCTACTTAAAAGATATCTACCCACATTCTCTGCCTCATAGGTTTCTATGTTGCTGAGAGATAAAAAGAATCAAGAAAGTAAATGAGATGGGTAAGAAGAGTAAGAATAATTAGAAGTACTTAACTGTAATTAGCCTGTTCTGCCAAAATATAACAGAATATAATGGCTTACAGTGGTAAACTGACCCACTGACCCACCAAATTTATTTACTGGTAGTCCACTGCTACTTTAGCCTGATTCACAGCCTAAGTTACACTCAGAGAGAAGTAATTTTATAAACTGAAAAAGATAATTAAAAATTAGATATAATTCTAATTCAAAAAAATTTTCTAAGTTGAGAAAGACTTATCTTTCAACATCAAATTAAGCTTAAATCTAAGCTGCATACAAATATTTTTATTTTAAAAACTTGAAAATTGGAATAATCATCAGCTTATTTGGAAATTAGTTAATTACCTTAGATCAGGTATCAATTCATGGAACTGATCTGCATAGTTAGTGTTTATAGGACTTAGAAATAACATACATTAATCAAGGTTCTTAGCCAACTTATTCTAAAAGTTAATGATTATGTCCTTTTCCAATATTCTCCACACACTATGCTGCCTATGAAGTTGTCCTGAAAATATTTTCAATAGAAATTGACAATTAAAATGGTGTATAATTTTCAAATACTATATGATTAGAGAATCTCCCAATCTTTTTAATTGGCTAGATAATTTCATGTCACTTGTCACTAAACAGTGGAGTGAAATAATTACAGGAACATCTCATTTTATTGTGCTTTGCTTTATTGAGCTTCACAGATACTGCATTTTTTGGAAATGGAAGGTTTGTGGCACCCCTGAGTCCAGCAAGCCTATCGGCACTGTATTTCCATCAGCATTTGCTCGCTTCATGCCTCTGTGTCACATTTTGGTAATTATCACAAAATTTCAAACTTTTTCATTGATATTATATTTGTTGTGGTGAACTGTGATCAGTGATTATGCATCCCTGAAAGTTCAGATAATGATTAGCATGTTTTAGCAATTAAATTTATTTTTATTTTGCTATCATTAACGTACAATTACATGAACAACATTATGGCTACTAGACTCCCCCTATTATGAAGTCCCCACCACATACCCCATAGCAATCAACTATTTTTAAATTAAAATGTGTACATTGTTTTTAGACATACTGCTATTGCACAGTTAATAAACTACTCTGTAGTAGAAACACAACTTTTATATGCATGGGAAACCAAAAAATCCATTTGACTTGCTTTATTGTGATATTTACTTTATTGCAGTGGTCTGGAACCCAACCTGCAATATCTCTGAGATACATCTGCATAGATTCATTGTCTCTGCCTTGTTTTGCCCTGTGGAAGATGAGCAGAGATGACACCAGATTTGTATTTTTCAAATGCCACACTTTGTATAAATGCAAATGCAGATATAACATTTTATAATTGAAAGACACCCTAGCAATCAACAAGTGATAGATCTGAGATCCAAAGAGGGAAAATGATTTGCCTCAAGTCGTGAAGACAGAAAGTATCAGAGCTGAGACAAAAGCAAGATTTTTTTGGTTCTTAGAACAGTGTATTCACAGCATACCACTGAGGCATCAGAATTAGTTTTAATTGTGTGAAGTGAATACGAAAGTATTTTCAGGACTCTTTGTGGACTTCCATAGGTCATATTTTCCAAATGATTTTGGAAGCCTACACTAACGCATGCTGCTTTTAAGTAAATGAAAACATTTTTATTCTCTATAACTTTCTCCTTGCTTCCACTATAATTGCTAAACAACAGTACCCAAGCTGTCAGTATCTCCATTAAAAAGAAAATATAACAGAAAATGGTTTAAAAAGTCTTATTAGGGAAGTGACGATCTGCACTAGAGCCAAGGCTGTGTTCCATTTTCTCTACTCGGATGTGATTGGTTACTGATTTCCATGATCTGACCATCTTTTACATTCCCACGAATAGTACATTATACAGAAAAAGCAAGAAAACTGATCAGTGATTTAAACATTTTTTTATTAAGGTAAACACATTTAAAACAAAATAAGAAATGCATTTGGTTAGAATTCAGTGTCTTTTCAGGGATTTGTTTAAGTAACAATGCACACCATTGTTCTATGGATTTTCAAAGTACCTAAAATAGTTAGCAAACGCACACCAAAATTATGTAATAGTCATGGTCACTTGGAGCTAAGTGGATAAATACTAATGGTAAGAGTTCTATCCTGTATTTTCCCTGAAATCACAAACTTATTGTTTGATAGAACTTGAATTCAAGTTTGCCTTGTCAGATAGACTGAGACAAATTTAGCACATGGAAGTTGGTTAGCAAGAAATGATACTGAGTAGAACCACTAGATGCCATGCAAGAATAGCTAGCCTAATTTGTATTTTTCCTTCTTAATAAAAAGCCATTATTATAGGAACTTCTTGCTGACAACAACCAGAACTGGGCCTCAAAATCCTCATGTAAAGTTGTAAATCTCAGCTTCTGTCTGACTAGAACATGCCATTTTTAGTGGCTTGCCTGCCCAGTAACTATAAATCCATACTTACTGTTTAACACGATTTTGGTTACTGTTAGGGGCATGATGACTCAAGTAATATATTATCAAGGAAGTTGACTTGTACAGTCAGTAGTTTGGAAATCTTCAAAGTCCCAAGTGATCTGCTCGAATGTCAATTGAAAATTCTTTTTCCTAGCACCTTCTGATCATTTCTATGATGCAACATTTTGTAGTTTTTAAATCTGGAAAAATTTTTTAATGAATAAGGTTTTGTGGGACATATTACTCTCAATTCTGTCACTTTGATGTTTCATATGGTTGAATACAATGAGAACCCACATGGAATTTTGGAATTGAGTACCTGTCTCTTACCTCAGCTGAATAACAACTATCCCTACTTTTTTTCCTGATGTGTGGGGATTGGCAAACTTTTTCTATAAAAGGTTAGAGAGTAAATATTTAGGCTTTGTAGGCCATGTGGTCTCTGCCACAGCTACTCAACTCTGTCATTAAATAGCACAAAAGTAGCCACAGAATAGACATATGAAATGAGCATAACTGTATTCTAGTCCTTTACTGCAATATCAAGTTATGGGCTGGATTTGACCTGTAGTTAGCCAAACTCTAGATTGTAGTATGCTATTTGTAGAGAGACATATTCTTTTTTTTTAAATCCCTAAGTTTAAAAGTCTCTTTGCTAACCTCCTGGAAGGGAGATTCCATAGAATGAGTTTTGGGAAAACAACTATTTGAAAATTTATTTCAATTCATGGTACATGTAAAGATATAGTCAGATTAGTTGTTAGGAAGTAAAAGAAAAAAATCTATTATTATCTTAACAAATTATTAGAGAATTTAAGACTAACTCTTGCAGAAATTGCAAAATAAATATAGCAGATTTGTCAATGCCAAACCTAGAAGTGATCAATCTAGATCCGCTACAATTTGGAATTCTACTAAGCAGAATGAATTATCCAGCCCATTAATTTAAGAATTGGCTAGTGTTGTGAGAGCTTCCTATTGATATTCTCACTTGCATCATGGCCAATAGAACTATAACTTGCCATTAGAATTGACCTCCTAGATCCTGAAAAAAAACTAATTATAATTCCTATTTTTGAGACATACTGTTTGCTATCTGAATTTCCTGTGAAGAATTTATAATACTCCTCGGTAAATAAGTAAGCATTAGCTAACAAAGTTGCTTGAGGAAAACCAGGCAGTCTGCCAAAAAGAAAAAAAATCTAAAATCAAATATAGGAAAAGTTTGACATATACTACATGTTATTTTTATAAATATTTTATTTACTTTTTAGCCTCTGTTTAAATACAGAATCTATGAGAGTACTGTTTCTAGATATACTATATTTAAGTTGTACATGATGATTTGATATACACATATACAGTAAAATGATTACTAGTCAAGCTAATTAACATATCACTTCCTCACATTGTTACCATTTTGTGTGTGTGTGATGAGAGCACCTGAAATCTACTCACTTAGCATATTTCCAGTATTCAGTACAGTATTATTAACTATAGTCATCATGCTATACATTAGCTCTATACATTTACTCACCTTTCCTAACTGCAACTCTGTACCCTTTGACCAACATTTCCTCCATGTTCCCTCTCTTCCAAAAGTCCCTGGTATAACTGCTGCTTAACTCTTTGCTTCCACGACTTTGACTTTTTTTATTTAGATTCTATATTTAAGTGAGATCATATGGTATTTGTCTTTCTCTGTCTGGTTTATTTCACTTAGCATAATGTCTGTCAGGTTTATCCATGTTGTCACAAATGGTAGGATTTCCTTCTTTCTCATAGCTGAATAATACTCCATCATATGTGTACATATGTGGCATACCACATTCTCTTCATCTATTTGTCTGTTGACAGACATGGGTTGTTTCTATACATTTGCTACTGTAAATAATGGCCCAGTGAGTGTGCAAGTGCAGATAGCTCTTTAAGTTACTGATTTTGTTTCCTTTAGATATATACCCAGAAGAGGGATTGCTGAATCATATGGTAGTTCTGTTTTAAATTTTTTGAGGAAACTTTATACTATTTCTCACAGTGGCTGTACCAGTTTACATTCTCACCAGAAGTGTGTATAGGTTCCCTTTTGTCAACATCTTTGTCAACACTTGTTATCTTTTGTGTTTTGGATGACAGCCATTCTATCAGATGTGAGGTGACATCTCCCTGTGGTTTTGATTTGCATTACCTTGACAATTAGTGATGTTTAGCATCTTTTCATATATTGATTGCCTGTCTTCTTTTGAGAAATGTCTATTCAGGTCCTTTGTCCATTTTTTACTGGGTTATTTTTTTTCTGGCTATTGAGTGTTTGAATTCCTTGCATATTATGGATATTATCTCCTTATCGGATGTTTGGTTTGCAAATATTTTCTGTCATCTCATAGGTTGTCTCTTCACTCTGTTGATCGTTCCCTTTGCTGTGCAGAAGATTTTTAGTTTGGTACAATCCCATTTGTCTAGTCTGCTCTTGTTACCTGTGCTTTTATGATCATATTCAAAAAATCATTTCTAAATCAGTGTCTTATGTTTTTTTTTCATTCATGTTTTCTTTTAATAGCTTTATGGTTTCAGGTCATACAGTTAAGCCTTTAGTCCATTTTGAGTTGATTTTTGTATATGAAGTGAGATAAGGGTTTAATTTCATTATTCTGCATGTGAGAAACTAGTTTTCCAAATACTATTGTTGAAAAGGCTGCCTTCTACCCATGCATTTTTGGTACTTTTGTTGATGATCTGTTGACTATAAATGTGTGGATTAATTTCTGGTTTCTCTATTCTATTCCACTGGCCTATTTGTGTGCTTTTATGCTGGTACCATGTTCTATTATTATAGCATAATAAATTTGGTAGTATATTTTGAAATCGTATACTGTGATGCCTCCAACTTTGTTCTCTTTGCTCAAGATTGTTTTGGCTATTTACTCTTTTGTGGTTCCATATGAATTTTAGGATTTTTTCCCTCTTTTTGTGAAAAATGCCATTGGAATTTCCATAAGGATTGCACTGAATCTGCAGAATGCATAGGGGTAGTATGAACATTTTAATAATATTAAGTCTTCCAGTCTATTAACATGGGATATCCTTGCATTTGTTTGTGTCTTCTTTAACCACTTTCATCACTATTTTATAATTTTCAGTGTACAGATCTTTCACTTCATTGGTTAAATCTATTTCTAAGTATTTGATTTGATTTGATGGTACTGTTTTCTATTTCTTCATGATTCAGTCTTGCAGGTTGTATTTTTCTAGGAATTTTTCCATTCCTTCTAGGTTATCCAATTTGTTGGTATATAGTTGATTTTTTCCACCTGCTCTCAGTTCTTCTGGCTTGAATCTCCTCCATCTGGACCCTCTGTATTTCTTTTTCTTGGTATTATCCCTCTTTGGGAGAAATAAACCCTCCAGTGTCATCCGAAGAGGTAAAGGTGAGGTACAATTTTTCATCCTCCTTTGTCTGAAAATGTCTTTATTCTACCCTTATGTAAGATTGACTTCTTGGCTTTGTATGGAACCCAAAATTGAAAATATTTTCCCTGAGTATTTAGAAGTTATTTTTCCATTTTATTTTAGCTTCTGGTACTGCTGTCAAGAAGTTGATTCATTCATTCACCAAATAATTATTGAGGGCTTACTCTTCTCCAGAGACTGCTCTAGCTGCATTTCTAGGGCTCTTCATTCCTTTGTGTGGACCCAATTTTATATCTGATATCATTTTCCTTCTGCCCCAAAGACTTCCTTTTATATTTCTTGTAGTGCTGGTCTGCTGGTGATGAGTTCTCTTGGCTTTTGTATGTCTTATAAAGTTATTTCCTCTTCTCTTCAAAGATAAATTACTTGTGCATTGAATTCTAGATGGATTTGTTTTCTTTCAGTGCTTTAAAGATGGCACTACATTCTGTTTCGGCTGTCATTATTTCTGACAAAAACTTTGGGTGTCATTCTTACCTTTATTCCTCTTTATATAATGTGTCTTTTTTAGGGCAGAGAAGGTATGGAAGATTACTTTTCTTCATCACTGGTGTTAAGAAATTTGTTTATGATGTGTCTTGATAAAAACTTTTTTCATATGCCTTGTGCTTGGGCTTGCTGAGCCTCTTGAAAGCTTAAAAGTTTCATTAAATTTGGGAAGATTTCAGGTATTATTTCTTCAGTTTTTTTCTGTTTCCCCCTCCCGATTTCCATGGCTATTTTTTTTTCATACCATATATAGGTCACACCACAGTTCATTTTTTTCTTAGTCTTCTTTTCATGTTTTATTTTGGAGAGTTTCTACTGAAATATCTTCATAATCATTAATCTTTTATTATGTAGTATTTACTGTTAATCTTACCCAGTGTATTTTTTCCCAGTTTTTTTCATTTACAGGTCTTTTAACTGTCCTCCATATTTCTTATTATACTAATTCTTTCCTCTACCTTTTTGAACATATGGAGTATATTTATAACACTTGTTTCAGCATCCTTGTCTGTTCTATCATTTGTATAACTTCTTTTCTTCTTTAATTTGTTTATTAAATTTGCATATTGAATTCTTCTGCTTCTTTGCCTGTCTGTTATTTTCTGATTGGATGCTAAACTAGACATTGCAAATTTTATCTTGTTGGATACCAGAGTTTTTGTATTTTATTTCTTAAAATACTTTTTTATTTTGTTCTGGGGTGAAATTAAATTACTTGAAAATAGTTTGATCTTTTCAAAACTTGCTTATGAGCTTTGTTAGATGGTCCAGGGCAACCTTTAATCTTGGGCTAATTTGATATCACTGCTGTGGTACAATATCCTCCTGGAGACTCTACTTGATGCTTGATCGATTAGAAAGTCTGCCCACTCTAGGGGTCAGAAGGTCTGGTGATTTCTAGTCCTTTCAGCTCGTTGTTCCCCCAAACTTGGTGGCTTTCTCATGGTGCGCACTGGGCAGTAATCAGGTGAGGACTCAAGGAGGATCCTGTGCATATCTCCACAGTTGTCTCCGCAGCTGTCTCTGTCTTACAGGTTCTAGCCACCACAGCCTACCTGAACTCTGAGCTCTGTCTTCTCCACTGGGCTCTGCCTGGGTTCCTCCTCCCTGCACTGCAGCTTGTGAGCTCTCTAGGCCATAACATGTGTCCTTACTTTTAGGCCTTATTTCTTTCTTTTTTCTCAACACTATCTATCATCCAACACTGGAAAACTGTTGTTTCATATATATTATCTGGTCTATTAGTTATTTTAGGTGGGAGTAGGTGAATTCTTATTACTCTTTAATGTATGGAAGTAGAGATTCTGGGACAGAAGTTTTGATGGGCTGTGGGAGGAAATTTTCCTATGCTATGATTTTATATTTAGGGCATGAGGTTAGATTGTATTATAATGCAATTTCCTTTAAAAGTAAAATCAATTTTAATATGTTTTTCAAATATATTGATTGTTGACTGTCATCTTATGTGAATTGTTAGGAAGTCTATAACTGGCAGTTATTTGCCTTATTAAGTAACTGTAATTTTTTTTCATATTTCCTTATGGCATTTGTTTTTAATTGAAGATTTGAAGATAATGTGATTTTTTGTATCTTATTTTTTAATCCTGTATTTTGAAAATTCCATAAATTAAAAATGTTTTAATTAATTGTATGCTATGGTTCTATTAGCAATTCTTCCTTTAGGTATTAATCATTCCCTTTATTCTAAACCACTAAAACTATTGATTTATGGTTTAGTTGACCATATACAGTTACATCCTCCAAATAAGATATCTGGATCAATTAATTGTAACAATATGCAATCCTAATGTTCTCCAGAAAATAATAACTTTGGGGCACAAGTGAAATCACATTTATTTTTATACCCCAATTCTGATGATTCTCAACAATACGCTTCATGTTCAAGCAGTATCTCAAAGCATTCCTCAGCTGTTTCTGGGAATCCCCAAAGGCATGTCTCATATGTACCTGTAAAAGCAGTCTTACACTAACAAATCACAAGCAGTTCATCATATAACATCCACCTTCTCTGACATCCACTGTGTATAACATCCCTCCATAAAGCCACTCTGCTGACATGGCTGACTGCGTGCATGGTGATGGTATGGCAGTCCTCGCCAAGAGTGCCATCTCATGATTCTTAGAGTGGTGCTGGTTTCTGTGCAGAAGCAGGGAGAAGGTACTTGGAGTTTCTCTCAAAGTCTCTCTTAAAATAGTCAATTTCTGGCATTTATTCTTCACATAGAATCTTATCAACTATTTTATGAAAATAATTCCATCAGCTTCTAGTCATTAACTTGTCTGAGGGAACCTGATAGATAATAAATAATAAATTCTCTTAAATATCCTGTTTCCTTTCTCCCTACAGAATCCTGACCTAAACAAGCTGTTACATCCTTCTGTATTTACAAAATAATCCCGTGTGTATATAAATTATGTACTGAAAGATATAATGAATGTTATTCCCACCAAGTCAAACTGCCCAAGTACTTTTAGAAAATTGATACTAAAGAAACTTTGAACAAACATATAAACTTTCCAGTCTCTAATAAATCATGGATAATTAAACCTATTTTTGAAAAATTAAAATATGTAAAAGTAGGTCATTTCCTACATCTAGGTTGTGTAATTTTCATACTTTTCTGAGTTGATAATAATCCATTATTCTAAGTGCTTTACATGTATTAACCTATGTAATGCTCACAACTACCTTCTGCAGTAGACACATTCATATTTCCATTTCATAACTGCCAAAGTTTCCATAGCTAAAAAATGGAGGAGAGGGGATCAGAATCATTTTAGTCTTGCTATGATATTTTGTCACTCTAAAGAGGATAAAGAGGAAGTCAATTCTAGGAAGATTTAAATTGATTATAATTTTGACCCCACTTTGGACACTTGTATATAAATTTTCTATGTACCTTTATTTTCTGATTGTCCTTAAAAAAATTATATTTATCAAAATTGTCAGATTGTATAGATAAAGCTAGTTAGCTAAATACCTGGATGAAAACTGAAGATTCAGTAAAACAATGGATATTTCTTATCTGATAATTGGACAAATGATTACATTATTTTTTCTTTTTTTGTTTAAACTTTCATATATTGTCATAAACACACAGAAATATACATATGCATATGCTTATATAACCTGGTGATGCTGGATATTTGGATATTAATCTATTATACTCAAAGATTATAAAAACAACATTTTTGCGTGGGGGTGTAGTATATTAATTTCTTTTTTTAGACATAAATCTAAATTGCTTAAGTTAAGTCCACTCCAGTGTACCTAATTCTGGAAAAGAATAATAAACCAGGAAAATATCTTTTTCAAATACATTACTAATCTTATTTCAATTGATCCCTTTATTTAAAATGATTGAGCCATCTAATGTATTTTAAAATCAATATATTAGAACTAAAAGGGTGGAGCAGAAAGGGATGTGTGAACATGCTGCACTTATCTGAGATATGAGTAACACTGGTGCCTGCTGTCAGGGCCAGCTGAGAAAAGGTGACTTCAGGTTCTAGTCTATAACTTTTCTAGGAAGCATTGTCTTAGCTCGAGCATATTGCCTGCAGTTCTCATATGACATATGCAATTTAGGTGCCTCTCTGTAATATTAATACAAGGGGCCTTTTAATGCCTCTTCTTCTGTTATCAAAAAGCTAGTTGTTCTCTTGTGTTAATACACATTTATGCAGTTCATGCAACAAGCCATGAGAACAATGGGAGATTGTTTTGGTAAGGGAGAGGTGCACTATTCAGATTTGGGTGAAGAGGGTATTGCAATGTGTAACTTGGGGGCATCTAATGTCTGGGATGTTGCAATGGCCAGAAGAAGGGGTAGGTGAAGGACAAAAAAGGGAAATGTGAATGATGCTTGTTTCAACATCTTACCATGCTTAAATTGTGTTCTCAGCTGAATTCCAGAGATTAGTGTTATACGCCACATCTTTAACTTTCTTGAGCTATTTCCGCATATCCTAAACCTGAACAATGTTTTGGCCTTGAATTTCCCTGATGCTCATTTACTTTTTTGCTATCTTCTTTTATGCTTTGTTCATTTAGGCTTAGATTTAAAAACTCTTTTTTCAGCTTCCCAGTAGGAACCTACTGAGTCGTCATCTTGAAATATCATTTATATTAACATTTCTTTGCAAGTCAGTTCATTAAATAGCCACCAAGTGTTAATGATTAAGTTTTATTTTACACATTTAAAATTTCAGTATTATATAAACAAGCTATGCTGAAGCAGCTGAGAAGTGACTTCTATAGAGTGCCTTGCAATTGACAGCAACCAACCCTGAAATAATCTAATTCGATGCAGAAATTGCTTTGTTCTGTCCTGTCCTGGAATAGGGCCATCCACACAGCATGTGAAAAAGTTATATGCTGCATACTGCAATGGGGTTTTCAGAAGGGGCAGCCTTCCTGTGCAACAAGGCTTTTAACTGTGCAGTTCTTTATATAGGCTTAATTCTAACATGGTCTGTAAGTTATTGAGTGTATTAAGACACAGTACTGAATACACACATTCTAGTCCTTTTTCTCTGTGATGTTTTCATTCTTAAGCAGTTTCACATATTCAAGGTACGGTATATTTATAATCTTTCATGAATTTAAGAACATTAAATTTGTGATTTCTTAGGATGAACTGAATGAACACATTTTTCCTCTGTTCATAGGGACTTTTGTTCTCATATATTATATATGGTAAATGCATAACCAAAATCAAGTATAACACATCCATATTCATACATGTAACAGTAGACATTTATCATGTGTGGCAAACAAGATCCTTGCTTAAGAGGGGAAGGTGGCCAGCTGATAGCCTCCTGTTGTTAAGCCTTCCAAGTGCACGTCATTCTTGAGTCAAGATCATACTATTTTTGATGTGAGCCAGTCAATGACTGAGAAAGACAGTAGAACAGGGCCTTACCATATAAGCTTTGCTCCAGGCCTCACCCTTGGGCAAGTAGAGACTTGGTTAGATCTGCACTGCTGTTTCTTGGCTACTCCTGCCTCATTCTGCTACTTTTCTGCTTTGACAAATGTCACTTCCCAATAAACTTTCCATACTGCCTCTGCCTCAACATCTCCTTCCCGAAGTCAGAACCCAACAGCCATAGTAGAGTTGTAAAGTTCACTTTAAGTTTTTGTTTTCATTCTGACTAATAATTTCTTAGGAATTAAAGAGAAAAAGTAATGTAATTCAGTGTTCTTTGGAAAACTGCTATTATTGCTGATTATCCTGAGCCTTCTGGTTACATGAAGCGAGTAAAACCAGTTTATACACATACACCTATCCTTTCTTGGACTGAATTTCAGGCAGCAAAATGAGGGTGGGAATTTACAGACCATTAAACTCAAATTTAAGCACTGCTTTGTCTTTTTCATTAAAAAAGAAAAATTCAGCCTATGTTTCCAGCTTGATAAAATAATGTCTTCTAATTGCTCATTTTAATAAAAGAAAGCTTGTAATCTTATAAGCTTCAGCTATTTAAAAATGTTGTTTCACTAACTTACACATGCCTGCTTTAATGAATACTCCTAGATCTCTATGTGCTAGGAGATTCATTTGGGTCATTTAAAGTTAATTCTATGAACCTTTAAACATGAAAAAATGGTACTAGTACTCTATCTTATGACTTCTAAACTTTAAGCTATCACTGAAATGGTTTTTATTAGGCTAATTGGCTCAAATATGAAGTTTCTAACTACCATGTGCCTTCAGTATAGAGGGGGAAAAAACATAAAGGGCTACTTTTGTAGAATAACATAAAACTATTTACAGCTTTTGATTTCTAACTTCTGAGAAATTATAAAATATAAAAGCAGAAGACCCAGGAAATAATCCCCTTCCTGGAGAATTTTTATTGTCTTGTTTTATTAAACCATGGAATTTACTCCATAACAGTTTTAAAAGGCTGGATCTGAAGTCAGAATATCTACATTTATATCATAGCCAAGCTACTCAACTGTTGTACAAAAATGGCATCATTTAACTTGCATTAGATTAGGTTTTTTGATCTATAAAAGCCTTCTTTGAAAGATAGTTCTGATCGCCAAATGGGAAGATGTTCATGAAAAGACTTTGTAAGCTTAAAATGATTTTATGTCAATATTTTTCTGTATTATCTAATCAAGTAAACAGTCTTATTTTGAGAAAAGTTATTTTGTATTGTCAAGGAAAATGAGGCAAAATATTACTATCAAGACATAATCAGTACTTTAAACACAAACAGTGTGAACAACTTGGAAGCATATAAATTATACTCAAATTATGAATTTCTCTACATTTGGGCTTTTCATGTTATGGAGGGTGTAATCAGACAATAGTCTTTGTTCCATACTGTGCCAAATGACCATGTATCTCTGAATTTGAAATATATATATTTGCATGTATTTATTATGTTTTGGTTTTATATAATATACTCGTGATTGCATGTTCATATATATGCAAATTCCAGTCTTCCTTTTCTAGTTCTTTTACAACAGGGATGCCTTTCCCCATAACTATCCTTCTGCATCCTGGAGCTCTTTCTTCTTACAATATTCTTCTGCAAAGAAAGCCTGATTGTATTAAGAAAGGGAATGACAGGTTGTATTCTGAGATGTGTCTTTGGTACAGGAATATAGAAATATATAGGGTCTTCCATGAAAAAATCATCAGATTTGCTATATGTTATGACATCAAGACATATTTCTGTTCAGTCAACAAGTATTCTGAGTACCTATATGTGCCAAAAAGTTTTAAATTGTTAATACTCCATCATAGCTATTCAACAAAAGGAAACAAGATAATCATAATACCCTCATTAATATATTCAATTTTCTCTAGGTTTTAAATGGAAAATTAATATATCTACTTCATTAAAATTTCAAACATTACACAAAATTGGCATAAAATGAAAAATAAAGTGCTCCTTCCTTCCCTCTAAAATTCCCATTGATGTTCTTCAGAGTAACCACTCTTAACAGTTTTTTTTGAGTCCTTTTTATAATCCTCAAGTGTAATACATTAATATCCAAATATCCAGTGTTACCAGGTTATATAAATACATGCATATGTATATTTCTGTGTGTTTATGACAATATATGAAAGTTTAAACAAAAAAATGTATGTGTATAGTATCAGTCTGCTCAGGCTGCTACAACAAAACACCAAAGTGCATCAAACAACAGATATTCAGGACACTGATTTCTCACTGTTTGGGAGGCTGGAAAGTATAAGATCAAGGTGTGAACTCTTGGAATCTGGTGAAAGCTCTCCTTTTAGACTGTAGAAGGCCTCCTTCTCATTTTGTCCTGAAATGGTGGAAAGACAGTCATCACTCTCTTTTCTTCCTTTTATACAGCTACTAATCTTATTATGAAGGCCCACTCTCAGGACCATATTTTACTATATCTTTTGAAAGTCCCATCTCCAAATATCATCCTACTGGGGGCTAGGACTTCAACATATCAGTTTTAGGGAGGACACAATTCAGTCCATACTGTGTATATATCTACACAAACATATATGTAAATGTGTATGTGTGCACATATATATGTGTGTGTGTGTATATATACATTTCAAACTGTTATATATACACACAAACACACATACATAAGTAACAATTTGAATCATATGATGAAAATTGCAAAGCACTGTGATTTTTCACTGCAGTGATTTCTTTTTTTTTTATTGGTATCATTAATCTACAATTACAGGTGCAACATTATGGTTACTAGACTCCCCATATCATCAAGTCCCCCCATATACCCGATTACAGACACTGTCCATAAGTGTAGTGAGATGCTATAGAATCACTACATGTCTTCTCTGAGTTGTACAACCCTCCCCATGCACACCCCCAATATTATGTCTGCTAATCATAATGCCGCTTTTTCCCCCTTGTCAGTCCCTCCTACCCATCCTCCCCAGTCCCTTTCCCTTTGGTAACTGTTAGTCCATTCTTGGGTTCTGTGAGTTTGCTCCTGTTTTGTTCTTTCAGTTTTTTTCATTGTTCTTCTGTTCCACATATGAGTGAAATCATTTGATATTTGTCTTTTTCCAATTGGCTTGTTTCACTGAGCATAATACCCTATAGTTCCATCCATGTTGTTGCAAATGGTAGGAGTTGCTTTCTTCTTTTGGCTGAATAATATTCCATTGTGTATATGTACCACCTCTTCTTTATCCATTCATCTACTGATGGACACTTTGGTTGCTTCCATTTTCTGGCTATTGTGAACAGTGCTGTGATAAAGGGGTGCATCTGTCTTCTTCAAATTGGGCTGCTGCATTCTTAGGGTAAATTCCTAGGAGTGGAATTCCTGGGTCAAATGGTATTTCTATTTTGAGTTTTATGAGGAACCTCAATACTGCTTTCCACAAAGGCTGAACTAATTTACATTCCCACCAGCAGTGTAGGAAGGTTCCCCTTTCTCCACATCCTTGCCAACATTTGTTATTGTTTGTGTTTTGGATGTTGGCCATCCTTACTGGTGGGAGGTGATATCTCATTGTGGTTTTAATTTGCATTTCACTGATGATTAGTGATGTGGAGCATCTTTTCATGTCCCTGTTAGCTATATGAATTCCTTCTTTGGAGAAGTTTCTATTCATATCCTCTGTCCATTTTTTAATTGGATTATTTGCTTTTTGTTTGTTGAGGTGCGTGAGTTCTTTATATATTTTTGATGTCAACCTCTTATCGGATATGTCATTTATGAATATATTCTCCCATACTGTAGGATGTCTTTTTGTTCTACTGATGGTGTCCTTTGCTGTACAGAAGCTTTTCAGCTTCATATAGTCCCACTTATTCATTTTTGCTTTTGTTTCCCTCGCCCGGGGAGATATGTTCATAAAGAAGTCGCTCATGTTTATGTCCGAGAGATTTTTGCTTATGTTTTTTTCTAAGAGTTTTATGGTTTCATGACTTACATTCAGATCTTTGATCCGTTTTGAGTTTAGACAGTAGTCCAGGTTCCTTCTCTTACATGTAGCTGTCCAGTTTTGCCAACACCAGCTGCTAAAGAGGCTGTCATCTCCCCATTGTAGATCCAAGGCTCCTTTATCATATATTAATTGACCACATATGTTTGGGTTAGTCTTTGGATTTTCTATTCTGTTCCACTGGTCTGTGGGTCTGTTCTTGTGCCAATACCAAATTGTCTTGATTACTGTAGCTTTGTAGTAGAGCTTGAAGTCTGGAATCGTAATTCCCCCTGTTTTATTCTTCCTTCTCAGGATTGCTTTGGCTATTCGGGGTCTATTGTGGTTCCATATGAATTTTAGAACAATTTGTTCCAATTAATTGAAGAATGCTGTTGCTATTTTGATAGGGATTGCATTGAATCGGTATATTGATTTAGGTAGAATAGCCATTTTGACAATATTTATTCTTCCTAGTCAAGAACATGGGATGAATTTCCATTTGTTAGTGTCCTCTTTAATTTCTCTTAGGAGTGTCTTGTAGTTTTCAGAGTACAGGTCTTTCATTTCCTTTGTTAGGTTTATTCCTAAGTATTTTATTCTTTTGGATGCAATTGTGAATGGAATTGTTTTCCTGATTTCTCTTTCTGTTAGCTCATCGTTAGTATATAGCAAAGCAACAGTTTTCTGCGTGTTAATTTTGTATCCTGCAACTTTGCTGAATTCAGATATTAGTTCTAGTAGTTTTGTAGTTAATTCCTTAGGGTTTTCTTGTACAATATCATGTCATGTGCAAATAGTGACAGTTTGACTTCTTCTTTACCAATCTGATTGCCTTGTATTTCTTTGTTTTGTCTGATTGCCGTGGCTAGGACCTCCAGTGTTATGTTGAATAACAGAGGTGAGACTGGGCATCCCTGTCTTGTTCCTGACCTTAGATGAAAAGCTTTCAGCTTCTCACTGTTAGCTGTGGGTTTGTCATATATGACCTTTATGATGTTGAAGTATTTGCCCTCTATACCCATTTTGTTGAGAGTTTTTATCATGAGTGGATGTTGAATTTTGTCAAATGCTTTTTCAGCATCTATGGAGATGATCATGTGGTTTTTGTTCTTCTTTTTGTTGATGTGGTGGATGATGTTGATGGATTTTCGAATACTGTACCATCCTTGTGTCCCTGAGATGAATCCCACTTGATCGTGGTGTATGATCCTTTATGTATTTTTGAATTTGGTTTGCTAATATTTTGTTGAGTATTTTTGCATATATGTTCATCAGGGATATTGGTCTGTAATTTTCTTTTTTGTTGGGGTCTTTGCCTGGTTTTGGTATTAGAGTGATGCTGGCTTCATTGAATGAGTTTGGAAGTATTCCCTCCTCTTCTATTTTTTGGAAAACTCTAAGGAGAATGGGTATTATTTCGTCTCTGTATGTTTGATAAAATTCAGAGGTGAATCCATCTGGCCCAGGGGTTTTGTTCTTGGGTAGATTCCTAATTACCGATTCAATTTTGTTGCTGGTAATTGGTCTGTTTAATTTTTCTGTTTCTTGTTTGGTCAGTCTTGGAAGGTTGTATTTTTCTAAGAAGTTGTCCATTTCTTCAAGGTTTTCCAGCTTGTTCGCATATAGATTCTCACTGTATTCTCTTATAATTCTTTGTATTTCTGTGGGGTCAGTCGTGATTTATATCCTTTCTCATTTCTGATTCTGTTTATGTGTGTACATTCTCTTTTTCTCTTAATAAATCTGGCTAGGGGTTTATCTATTTTGTTTAATTTTTCAAAGAACCAGCTCTTGATTTGATTGATTTTTTCTATTCTTTTATTATTCTCAATTTTATTTATTTATTCTCTAATCTTTATTATGTCCTTCCTTCTGGTGACTTTGGGCCTCACTTTCTCTTCTTTTGCCAATTTCAATAATTGTGACTTTAGACTATTCATTTGGGATTGTTCTTCCTTCTTTAAATAGGCCTGGATTGCAATATACTTTCCTCTTAGAACTACCTTTGCTGCCTCCCACAGAAGTTGGGGCTTTGTGCCGTTGTTGTCATTTGTCTCCATATATTGTTTGATCTCTGGTTTAATTTTTTCATTGATCCATTGATTATTTAGGAGCATGTTGTTAAGCCTCCATGCATTTGTGAGCCTCTTTGTTTTCAGTTTACAATTTATTTCTTGTTTTATACCTTTGTGATCTAAGAAGTTGGTTGGTAGAACAGTATTTTTGAATTTACTGAGGTTCTTTTTGTGGCCTTGTATGTGGTCTATTCTGGAAAATGTTCCATGTGCACTTGAGAAGAATGTGTATCCCGCTGCTTTTGGGTGTAGAGTTCTGTAGATGTCTGTTAGGTCCATATGTTCTGGTATGTTGTTCAGTGCCTATGTGTCTTTACTTATTTTCTGTCTGTTTGATCTGTCCTTTGGAGTGAGTGGTGTGTTGAAGTCTCCTAAAATGGATGCATTGCTTTCTATTTCCTCCTTTAATTCTGTTAGTATTTGTTTCACATATGCTGGCGCTCCTATGTTGGGTGCATATATATTTATAATGGTTATATCCTCTTGTTGGACTGACCTCTTTATCATTATGTAATGTCCTTTATCTCTTGCTACTTTCTTTGTTTTGAAGTCTATTTTGTCTGGTAGAAGTTCTGCAACTCCTGCTTTTTTCTCCCTGTTGTTTGCATGAAATATCTTTTTCATTCCGTTCACTTTTAGTGTGTGTATATCTTTGGGTTTGAGGTGAGTCTCTTGTAAGCAGCATATAGATGGGTCTTGCTTTTTTATCCATTCTATTACTCTGTGTCTTTTGATTGGTGCATTCAGTCCATTTACATTTAGGGTGATTATCGATAGATATGTACTTATTGCCATTCCCGGTTTTAGACTGGTGGTTTCCAAAGGTTCAAGGGTAGCTTCTTTACTACATAACAGTCTAACTTAACTCTGTTGTTAAGCTATTATATACACAGTGTGATGATTCTTTATTTCTCTCCCTTCTTATTCTTCCTCATCCATTCTTTATATATTAGGTGTTTTATTCTGTACTCTTTTGCATTCCTTTGACTGTTTTTGTGGAAAGTTGGTTTTACTTTTTGCCTTTAGTTAGTATTTGAATGTTCGGCTTTCTTTGCTCTGAATTTATTTTCTCTGGTGACATCTTTTTAGTCTTAGGAGTGCTTCCATCTAAAGCATTCCCTTTAAGATATCCTGTAGAGGTGGTTTGTGGGAGGCAAATTCCCTCAACTTTCGCTTGTCTCAGAATTGTTTAATCCCTCCCTCAAATTTAAATGAGAATCATGTTGGATACAGTATTCTTTGTTCAAGGCCCTTCTGTTTCATTACATTAAATATATCATGCTATGCTTTCTGGCCTGTAAGATTTCTGTTAGACCTCTGATGTTAGCCTAATGGGTTTTCCTTTGTAGCTGATCTTTTTTCTCTCTCTGGCTGCCATTAATACGCTGTCCTTGTCTTTGATCTTTGCCATTTTAATTATTATATGTCTTGGTGTCGTCCTCCTTGGGTCCCTTGTGTTCGAGATCTGTGGGCTTCCATGGTCTGAGAAACTATTTCCTTTCCCAGCTTGGGGAAGTTCTCCTCAATTATGTCTTCAAAAACACTTTCTATCCCTTTTTTTCTCTCTTGTTCTCTGGTACCCCTATAATGCAAATATTGTTCTGTTTGGATTGGTCACACAGTTCTCTTAATATTCTCTCATTCCTAGAGATCCTTTTGTCTCTCTCTGCCTCAGCTTCTCAGTATTCCTGTTCTCTGCTTTCTATTCCGTTACCAGGGTCTTGTACCTCGTCCAGTCTGCTCTTCAGCCCGTCAATCGACTGTTTCATTTCTGTAATATCTGTCCTCAGTTCCTCCCTTAGCTCTTGCATATTTCTCTGTAGATCCATCAGCATGGTTATGACTTTTATTCTGATTTCTTTTTCAGGAAGATTGTTTAAATCTATCCCACTGAGCCCTCTCTCTGGGGTTGTCTGGGTGAGTCTTGAGTGGACCATATTCTTCTGTCTTTTCATGGTGATAGGAGTGGTCGCAGGCAGTTGCTACGTGTGTCAGATGGGAGAAAAAGGTCCCTTCCTGCTTGTTGCTCTCCTTATCTGCCTCCACAGCCTGTGCTGGTTGCCTGCACACTGGGAGGCAGTCTCTGGGATAATCCCCTAAATTGCCACAGATGGGGCCACCCTCAAGCTGGCCTAGAGCACTGTGGGGGTTTGCAGCCATGCCAGGTGGGTTATGCACCCCTTGGTGCCTTTTGGTCCTTGCTCTGGCTTCTGTGGCCCTTAACGGTTAGCTGCGCGACTGCTGGGAGGAGTTTATGTGTAGTTGTTGTGGGTGGGGCTGCACTCCTGCTCTTCCGCAGCTGTGGTGGATCCCCTGCATTGCCAGATGGGGGAAAGAATGGCAGGCTGCTTATCTCTGTGGGGAGCTTTGGGGCTGCCTTACCCAGCAGCTGGTTAGGGGGCCCGAAGTTCCTCAAGATTCTCAGCCTGCTGGGTTGAGTACGCTGGGACGATTTTGTTCGGCTGTTTGGCCCTTGTCTCTTTAAGACTTTTAAGGAAGTGCCTGCTTTTCTTTTGTCCCAGGAGAGCTGGCTGTTGGGACCCGCTAGCAGTCCCCATCTCGGATCCTGCCTTTGGGTTTCTCTAATCTCCATTACACCATGCGATGTGTGTCTTTGCTCCGGGTGCAGATCACCCATGCTGGTTATTTAGCAGTCCTGTGCTTCCACTCCCTCCCCACTCTGATTCTTTTCCTACTGCTAGTGTGCTGGGGTAGGGGAGTGCTCGCGTCCTGCCAGGTCATGGCTTTGTATCTTACCCACTTTGTGAGGCGCTGAGTTCTCAGAGATGTAGCTGTAGCCTGGCTGTTGTACTGTATCTTCTGGTCTCTCTTTTAGGAATAGTTGTATTTGTTGTATTTTCGCAAATATATATGGTTTTGGGAGGAGATTTCCACCACCCTACTCACGCTGCCATCTTCCTGGAACTGCCTGGAGTGACTTTTTAAATAGACTATTTTTCAGAGAAGTTTTAGATTCACAGCAAAACTGAGTGAGAGGTATAAAAATTTTCCATATATTTCTCACTCCCTCACAGGCATAACATCCCCCATTATCAATATCCCCTACAGGGTGGTACATTTATTATAATTAATGGACTTATTATTATCCCATTATTATCACCCAGAGTCCATAACTTAAATAGGGTCCACTCTAGTCTTGTACATTTTATGAGTTTGGGCAAATTTATAATTACATATTTAGATATTTTGGATAACAGTTCTTTATCAGATATATCTTTTGCAAATATTTTCTCCCAGTGTGTTGCTTATCTTGTCAGTCTCTTGACAGTGTCTTTCACAGAACAGAAATTTTTAATTTTATTGAAGTTCAGCTTATCAATTCTTTCATGTGGTTATCTAAAAAGTCACTGATATACCCAAGATGATTTAGATGTTTCTCTTCTAGGAATGTTATCATTTTGCATTTTTCATTTATGTCTACGGTCCATTTTGAGTTAATTTTTGTGGAAGGTATAAGATATGTATCTAGATTTTTTATTACATTTGCATGTCGAGTTCCAGCCCTATTTGTTAACATATCTTTTTTCCATTGTAATGCCTTTGACTTCATCAAATATCAGATTATATTAATGTGGGTCTATTTCTGGGTTCCCTATTCTGTTCCCTTGTATTATTTAATTAATAACACACTTTTTGATTTATTGTGGTTTTAAAGTAAGTCTTGAAGTCAAGTAGTGTCAGTCCTCCAAATTTGTTCTTCTTCAATATTGCATTGGTTATTCTATCTGTTTCCTCTCCATATAGACTTTACAATCACTTTCTTGATACTCAGCAAAATAACTTGCTGAAATTTGATTGGGATTACACTGAATCTATAGATCAAGTTGGGAAGAACTGACATCTTCACAATATTGAATCTTCCTAACAATGAACATGAAGTCTATTTTGTATGATACAAGTACGGCAACTCCTGCTTTTTTCTCCCTATTAGTTGCATGAAATATCTTTTGCCATCCCTTCACTTTTAGTCTGTGTATATCTTTGGGTTTAAAGTGAGTCTCTTGTAGGCAGAATATAGATGGGTCTTGTTTTTTTATCCATTCAGTGACTCTATGTCTTTTGATTGGTGCACTCAGTCTATTTACATTTAGGGTGATTATCAATAGGTATGTACTTATTGGCATTGCAGGCTTTAGTTTCATGGTTACCGAAGGTTCAAGGTTAACTTCCTCACTATCTAAGAGTCTAACTTAACTCACTTAATGTGCTATTACAAACATAATCTTAAGGTTCTTTTTTTTCTCCTCCTTTTTCTTCCTCCTCCATTCTTTACATATTAGGTATCATATTCTGTACTCTTTTGTCTGTCCCTTGATTGACTTTGGGGATAGTTAATTTTATTTTGCATTTGCTTAGTAATTACCTGTTCTACTTTCTTTAGTGTGATTTTATTACCTCCAGTGACACCTATTAAACCTTAGGAAAACTTCCATCTATAGCAGTCCCTCCAAAACACACTGTAGAGATGGTTTGTGGGAGGTAACTTCTCTCAGATTTTGCTTATCTGGAAATTATTTAATCCCTCCTTCAAATTTAAATGATAATCTTACCAGATAAAGTAATCTTGGTTCAAGGCCCTTCTGCTTCATTGCATTAAATACATCATGCCACTCCCTTCTGGCCTGTAAGGTTTCTGCTGAGAAGTCTGATGATAGCCTGATGGGCTTTCCTTTGTATGTGATCTTATTTCTCTCTCTGCTGATTTTAATAGTCTGTCCTTATCCTTGACCTTTGCCATTTTAATTACTATATGTCTTGATGTCTTTCTTGGGTCCCTTGTGTTGGGAGATCTGCGCACCTCCATGGCCTGAGAGACTATCTCCTTCCCCAGTTTGGGGAAGTTTTAAGCAATTACCTCCTCAAAGACACTATCTACCCCTTTTTCTCTTTCTTTTTCTTCTGGTACTCCTATAATGGGAATATTGCTCCATTTGGATTGGTCACACAGTTCTCTCAATATTCTTTCATTCTTAGAGATCCTTTTTCCTCTCCATGCCTCAACTTCTTTTATTCCTCTTCTCTAGCTTCTATTTCATTTATCATCTCCTCTACCATATCTAATCTGCTTTTAATACCCTCCATTGTGCTCTTCAACAATTGGATCTCTGACCAGAATTCATTCCTGAGTTCTTGAATATCTTTCTGTACGTCCATGAGCATGTTAATGATTTTTATTTTGAACTTCCTTTCAGGAAGATTCATGAGGTCAATATCATTTAAATCTTTCTCAGGAGTTGTGTTAATTATTTTAATTTGAACAAGGTTCCTTTGGCATTTCATATTTTATGTGGTGCCATCTAGTGCCCAGAAGCTCAACTCTCTGGAGCTGCTCAGCCCCTGAAGCGATGTTGTGGGTCACAGGGGCATAGTATTGGTGCCTGGTGGGAGGAAAGGGCTGTTTCCTGCTTCCCAGCTGCTATGCCTATCTCCACTGCCTGAACCAGTGGGCCAAGCACACAGGTATAAGCCTCTATGCTTTGTGTTTGTAGTTGCTATAGACAGAGCTTCCCTTTGGCTGGCCTAACACCAGGGTAGGGTTTTCTGGTTGGCAAGTCAGGTGGGGCTAACCAGGAGATAGGCACAGTAGGCTTTGATTCACAGAGGGCTTCCTTAGAGCTGTGTAGCCATCCAAGGAGCTGGATCACCTGAAGACCGTGAAAGCTCCCAACCTGCTGGGAAGAGTGCACCTGGACAATTTTGTCTACCTGTCCTTTCTCCTGAGCAGTATGCTCTGTGCAATCCATGCCCCTTTAGCAGCCCTCTTGTTAAGGGCTTCCTTGTTAGGAAGTCTCTCAGACTGCCTGCCTTTCTTTTGTCCCAGAGCAGCTGGATATGTATCCCTGCTTTCCACAAGCAGCTGGAATCTCAGTCTCTCCAGGAATTCTGCCTGTCTTAGCTTCCTAACCCCCTACTCACAAGAGTACCATGTAAGCACCATGAAATGTAGGTTTGTTCCCCCAGAGCCGATATCCAGAGTTAGATATTCAGCAGTCCCAGGCTTCCACTCCCTCCCTGCCCTGATTCTCTTCCTCCCGTCAGTGAGCTGGGGTCGGGTAAGGGCTTGTGTCCCTCTGGTCCACAACTTTGGTCCGTTACCCTGTTCCCCCCAGGTGTATGCAGTCTGGCACAGTCCTCTTTCCTGTTGCTCTTTCAGGAGCAGTTGTATTAATTATATTTTCATATTATATGCAGTTTGAAGAGAAAGCTTCTGTCCCATCTCTCATGCCACCATCTTTAATCCAATCTCATGGCTTTCTTTTCTGTTAGCACTATAGTGAAAAGTAAATAGACCAGTCATGGATGACTCCACTTTCCCCAACAATCAGAAACTTCCATTGACTCAGCTGACTGCTGACAGCTATTTTCTGAATATTTACAGAAGGCAGTGAGTGGATGACCTACAGAAAACATCACTGTGAGAAGACACCACAAAAATATGCAGTACACCATAAAACATCTACTGTACTTAGAGAAAAACATAACACTCCCAGGGTTTTATCCTTGCTGGTGAAGAAATAGTAAATCATTACACTTAAAATGACAACATTCCAGAGAAATGGAAGTCTTATTTCAAAATTCTCCTTAACAAGCCATGAAGAACAGCATCAGCTGACCCTCAAGATGTGGTTGACTTTGCTACACAGAACAGCAAGAGTGACCTCAATTCCATATCCACCAGTGATATTTATGATCTGATTGTAAAAAGCGAAAGCAGAAAATACATTAAATGCTAATAGAACCCACAATAAAAATCTTACAAATATGCATGCACATATTCACACAGGCACATATATAGATTCATTTTGATTGTTGCTTTTGCAGAAAGAGATACAGAAAAGACTTCAGTGTGTGAGTCTTCTTGACCCAGAAATGACTAAAAATGATTAAAGCATACTTTAAAGTAAATCATGGCCTTATTCCCCTTCTACTGATAATTCTAATGGTACTAAAATTTTCCCTTAACTTTTTTCAGCTGAGAAGTCTGGGTAGGTTGACTCTCTGCATAATCATCTTATGGTTGAGCAAAATTTTATGTTCCTTCACAACAATCTAAGAGAGACTTGGATTCCTTCCAGGAGCTATCCCATGCTTCATTAATTTTAAGGCCACCTTCAACCACACAAATAGTAGTCACTTAGAAGAATTCTTATGTAGTAAGGATAGATAAATTTTCTATTGGATAATTAGGTATTTGATTCTATTCCGAAAATAATAGGGAATGTTTTCTTAAATTCTAGGGACAAATGCAAAATTGCACACATGCATGGATAGGGTGATCTTGATTAGCAATAGTTTATGTAAACATATTTGAATATGTTTTTCATCAGAAGTTGTATCCTACTGTAGTTAAAATAATAAAGTAATATTTCAATTATACATTTGCAACACAGGGAACATTAGAAGTCTTAATATGGGTTCCTATCAAATGCTTAATAGTCTAAAAACTCTAATCTTGTATATACAGAACTTGGGGAAAAAAGGAAAATTTACTTTTTAGGAAGATATGCAGTTCATAGAATCTTAGGATTTAATGGAGTCTGGACATCACCAGCTCCCTACCCACTCATTAAAAGATTATCTCCCATATCTCCCACAATGTTTTTGTCATATGATCATTCAACCTCTTTCTTGATGTTCCAACAATTCCTCTGCTGGGCACATTTAGTTGCTAGTACTTACATGGAGATGAAACTCTCCTTTAAATAATCATTAATTATTTCTGGATTCACTTATGAATAGGAGAGAAGATTTGTTCCTTTCATTTGCTAATGGCCCTTCTATATAATAAAATATCATAATAGCTTCAGGAAAACAATTTTATACCAGTCTTTTCTTACTCAGGCTAAGCAGTTATATGCACAAACCATGGAGCCCAGGTGAGATAAAATTCCTCCTTGCCTCTTCCTAGATACGTGATTTTATTGAACCTTTTTAAATTTAATTTCCTTGTTTGTAAAATAGCTACAAAGCAGCTGACTTTATACATCTCTGAAGATTAAATAACATTACAGGATCTCAATAGATGTTAGCTATTACTCTAATCCTGTTTAACCATTCCTTATATAACTTAAAAACTGAAGAGCTAGGATAGATGCAGAAAAAATTGATTTGAATCTATTTCTTTGAAAAATGCCAATGCTTAATTACTGTACATTTCTGAGAGATGTGGAAGAGAAAGATGAAAGCATGCATGAGAGAGAGAGAGAGAGAGAGAGAGAGAGAGAGTGTGTGTGTGTGTGTGTGTGTGTGTGCGTGTGTGCGTGTGTGCATGTAGTGCAGTTGTTTTCATGACATCTCTGGCCCTGGCATTTTATCTCCATTGATGTCTTGCTTTCCATTACATTGGTTATGGCACTTTCTTCATTTCTCCTGGAGTCAATCTAAACATTAAGTTCAGCCTCTTTTGTTTACATACACTCATACATACAAATGAACACATGCTCAAGCCTAAATATGTAGCAACATTAATAAAAGTTTGGGAAATTAAAAGTGCTTTACTTTGAAACACATGAAAACTTGGTTATATGGCATCTTTATTTTCAGGGGAGGAAAGATCATTTTCCTTTTACCCTTCTAGTTTCCTGACCAAAAATTTCTTTCATAAAAAGATAGTTTAATAAGAGAAAAGCAGACAGAAGTTTAATAACATCTACACCTACTGTATTCATGGGAGAGACCCAGAAAACTGAGTAACTCCCCAAAATGGCCCAAGCCATCACCTTAAATACCATTTCTAGCTAAAGACAAAAGAAGATGTTTACGCTGTGTGCTGGGGTTGGGGCAGCATTTATGGGAGATTATTACCAATAAAAGGAGAGTAAACAAGAGAAAGTTTCTCATACAGATTTAAGTCATCATCTTTTCCACTGATAGTTTCTAGAGATCTGCTATCATCCTTTTTCTATTGGTACAAAGAGAATAATTACTCTTCCATAGAAGATATCCCTTATCAGTGTAAATATCTCTTATAAAATGATAATTTCTACTCACTTTTCAGAGCTTCTCCTGTGTCTCCTGTTTCTTAAAAGTAATCTGCCTAAAGTAATCTTTATGCCACAGAGACATATTTTGGGTTGGAAAATTCTGTTCCTCTTTATTCTGAAATGTGTTCTTTACAATCATCTATGTGTCTTTGTCACTTCTCTTTTCTAGTCTCCTTCTTCTTTCCCAGGAGCAAAACCACCAGAATTCCTCTAAGGAGACCTTCCTTCATTAAAATGATCAAATCCTTAAGATTCAATTGATTAGAATCTAAGTGTATAGTGACATGCATTACAAAATTTATTTGGATCTAATTAATAAATGTCTGTTTTTGTAGCTTTTATCCCTTAATAAAATTCAATAAAAAATAATGTAATCCCACAGAGAGGTTTTTGCATTGCCAATTTGAGGAGGCTATATAGCTATTTATGGAAGATCTTTAAACAAGAACAGTTTTTATTACTTTGAAATAACTTCCAGATGTTACCCAATATTTTTTCAGTTGCCACAGATCAAAATTAAGATATGGCACTTTTCACAACCATCTGTTTAGTGCTTTGATGAGAAACTTCATTCTTCTAGCTTTTTTCAGGACTGTTTTTATGAGTCCAAATTTCTACAACAGTGAATGTTTAACATAATTCTCGGGTATAAGGGGGGTAAAAGATGGCAGAGCAAGAAGGCAAGACAAAAAACTCCTCCCCACCAAGGAAGGAACCACAGCAAATGAAAGCAGCCTTGGGAAGACCCGAAGACTACAGAAGAGACACATACACCTGCAGAAGGACATGAGACCACACGGAGAAGGGTGAAGTGGCAGAGCTGTGATCAGTTAGGGCCCCATCCCTTGCCCCATCCTAGCCTATAGGTGGGGGGAAACGAATGGATCAGGGCAGGGAGAGGCAGTATGGAACTTTGCACTGGAGATCTGTTCTGGGAACATGAATCCACATTGCTTTGGGTTATGATGATTAATGGGGCTGGACACCAGGGACAGTTGGAGCATTCAGGGAGGCTGAGACTCCAGCCACCTGTGGAGAACAGGCACTCTCCATCAGTCTCACTGAGACCCAAAATAAGATGGCAGTTTGAAAGATTTGCCAGCAGCAGGAGGGGTGCCAGAAGGATTGGATGGAGCTGTCTCTGCAAGAGAAAGGGCAGGTGGACACTTTCCCATCCCTTCCTTGCCCAGCCTGAGTAGTAATGGGAGCTCCAAATGCTTCATCCCCCTCACTAGCAACTCAGCCAGGAGGCACTCCCATGTGCATGCACCTGTCCACTTAACCTGCTTCGTGCAGCAACAGTCAGACATTGCTGCCTGGAAGGCAGAGGGAAGCTTTTCCAGCTTTGTTGGCCTTATTACAGCCTAACTAGGCAGACACCTGCATTACCCAGCTCCAAGAACTCTTTCCTACTTGCCAGTGGCCTGGTGCGGAGCATGCTCTACTACAGCACACACATGCATCCAGCCACCCCATACCCACTTGACTCACCAAAGTGCCCCTATGTCAGCCCTAAAGGCATGCAACTGCCCTGCCTACCTTATGGGCCCATCAGCACAGCCATCACTGTACGGCAGGCAGAGGGCAACAGACCCACAAAGATTCTATCACAAGTACTGCTCCTCTGCTCATAAAGCATGAGCTGAGGGAAACTGCTGACTGTGGCAGACTAAAATAGACCACTTTCAGCAGACAGACAGAAAGGCAGCCCCACCCTTAGCCCACCAAGAGCACCTGGGCTCCACCATGAAAGGAGAACCAGGCACTGGTGGGTAAAGAGTCAGGGTTCTGGGTACCACTGGATGCCTTCTTCATAAAGTTATTACCTTCTAGAAAAGGAAACATAGCATATCAATCTAATACAAAGGAAGAAACACAGAAACCCTGACAATATGAGGAGGCATTTTGTTCCAAATAAAATAGTGGAAAAGACAACAGAAACAGGGCTAAATGAAATGGAGATCACCAATCTTCTTGATAGAGATTTAAAAGTAAGTCATAAATATGCTAACTGACCTGTGGAAAAGTATTGATGATCCCAGGGAGGACTTCAAAAAGTAAATAGGAGAGTTGAAAATGAGTCACTCAGAGATGAGGACTACAGTAACTGAAATGAAGTATACAATGGAGAGAATGAATAATAGATTGCTGCAACTAGAGGAGACAATCAATAAGATGGAAATTAGAGAGGAGGAAAACATTTAAGCTGAGAAACAGAAAAAAAAAGACTTTCTATGAATGAAAGAATGCTGAGAGCTTCATGACAACTTGAAACAAATTAATATTTGCATAATAGGGGGACCAGAAGAAGAGAGAGGAAGAGGGATAGAAAGTCTCTTTGAGGAAACAATTGTTGATAACTTTCCCAGTCTGCCGAAGGAAATAGACACCTGGGTCTGGAAGCACAGAGAGCTCCTAACAAAAAGAACCCCAGGAAGACAACACCAAGACATCTGAAAACTTAAATGACAAAGATTAGGATAAAGAGAGGGTATTGAAGGCAGCAAGAGAGAGAAAAATATTACATATAAGGGAAACCCCATCAGGCTATCAGCAGACTTCTCGGTAGAAACCTTATGGGCTAGAGGGAGTGGCATGACATATTTAATATACTGAAACAGAAGGACCTTCAACCAAGAATCCTTTACCTAGCAAGATTATCATTCAAATTTGGAGAGATAAAATATTTCCCAGATAAATGGAGGCAGAGGGAATTTATAACCATTAAAATGCACTGCAGGATATGTTAAAGGGACTGTTGTAGATGCAAATGTTTTCAAGCTTAAGTATTTTTCACCAGTGAAAATAAACCACAGTAAAGGTAGTAGATTAATTACTTACTAAGCATGTACGAAGTTAAAACAAAACAAAAGTAGTAAAACCAACCATACACAAAATCAGTCAATGGATACACAAAAAATACAGATTATGACATCTAATACATGGAGGAAAAAGAAAAAAGAATTACTTTTGGATTGTGTTTGAAATAGAGCAAGCATCAACTTACTATGGACTATTATATAGTTAGGAAGCCAATTATGAACCTATGGTAACCACAAACCTAAAGCCTATAACTGATACACAAAAAAATTTGAAAAGAGAAATTGAATCACAACACTAAATAAAATTATTAAATAAAAGAAGAGTATAAGAGAGGAAGAAAGGATCAGAGAGAAACTACAAAAACAACCACAAAACAATTAATAAAATGGAAATAAGTACATAACTATCAATAAGTACCATAAATATAAGAGGACTGAATGAACCAATCAAAAGACATAGAGTGGCAGAATGAATAAAGAAACAGGACCCATATAATGCTGCCTACAAGAGACTCATTTCAGACCCAAAGACATACACAGACTGAAAATGAAGTGATAGAAAAAGATATTTCATGTAATACAGGGGGGAAAAAAGCAGGAATAGCAGTACTTAGACAAGTACTTAGACTTTTACTTTTACTTTTACTTCTATTACTTAGACATGTAATAGACTTCAAAATAAATAAAATAACAGGAGACAAAGGAGGACATTACATAACGAAAAAGGGATCAGTCCAACAAGAAGATATAACCATTATCAACATCTATGCTTCCAACATAGAGACACCTAAATATGTAAAACAAATACTAAAGAAATGAAGGAAGAAATAGACTAGAACTCATTAATTCATAGTAGGAGACATTAGCACACCATTTACATCAATAGATCAGCCAGAGAGAAAATAAATAAGGAAAGAGAGGAATGCAACAATATATGGCAAACAAAAAGGCTTACGAGATATCTACAGAACACCCCACCCAAAGACAGCAGGATACACATTTTTCTCAAGTGTACATAGGGATGTTCTCAAGAATAGATCACATATTGGCCACAAAAAGAGCTTTAAAAAATTAAAAAAGCTTGAACGTGAATAAAGCAACTTCTTGCATCACAATGGTATGAAACTAGAAATAAATTACACAAAGAAAACAAGCCCTTAAACACATGTAGGCTGAACAACATGCTTTGAAATAATCAATGGATCAATGAACAAATTAAAGCAGAAATCAAGCATACATCAAGAAAAATGGAAACAAAAATACAACAGTTCAATATTTGTGAGATTCTGCAAAAGCGGTACTAAGAGGGAAATACAGAGCAATAGTGGCCTACCTCAGGAAATAAAAACAATCCAAAATAAGAATCTACACTCACAATTAAGAAACAGAAAAAGAAGAAATGAAACCCAAAGTGAGTGGAAGGATGGCATAATAAAGATCAGAGCAAAATAAATAAAACATAGAATAAAAGAAAATAAAAAAATCAATGAAATAAGAGCTTGTTCTTTCTTTTATTAAGATCATTGATATACAATCTTGTGAAGGTTTCACATGAGCAACATTGTGGTTACAACATTCACCCATATTATCAAGTACCCCCACACACATACCCCATTACAGTCACTATCCATCAGTGTAGTAAGATGCTACAGAGTCACTACTTGTCTTCTCTGTGCTATACTGCCTTCCCCATGACCCACCTACATTATGTGTTAATCATAATGTCTCTTAATCCTTTCTCTCTCCCTCCCCACCCACCCTCTCCAGTTCCTTTTCTTTAGCCACTGCTAGTCCCTTCTTGGAGTCTATGAGTCTGTTGCTGTTTTGTTCCTTTAGTTTTGCTTTGTTGTTATACTCCACAAATGAAGGAAATCTTTTGCTACCTGTCTTTCTCTTCCTGGCTTATTTCACTGAGCATAATACCCTCTAGAAGAGCTGGTTCTTTGAGAAAATAAGCAATATAGACAAACAACTAGCCAGACTTATCAAGAAAAAAGAGAGTGTACAGAAATAAACAAAATCAGAATGAAAAAGGAATACTCACAACTGACACAGAAATACAAAGAATTATTAGAGAATTCTGTATAAAATCATATGCAAATAAATAGGACAACCTAGAAGAAACGGAAAAATTCCCAGAAAAGTATAACATTTGAAGACTGACCCAGGAAGAAACAGAAATCTGAACAGATCAATTACCAGTAATGAAACTGAACTGGTAACACAAAACAACCAACAAACAAAATTCCAGGACCAGAAGTCTTCACAGCTGAATTCTACCAAACATTTAAAGAAGCGCTAATACACATCCTTCTTGAAGTATTCCAAAAAGTAGAAGAGGAGAGAATACTTCCAAACTCATTCTATCAGACCAGCATCACTCTATTACAAAAACCAGACACTACAAAAAAAGAAAATAATAGACCAATATCCCTGATGACCATAGAAGGAAACATTTAGAACAAAATACTAGCAAACTGAAATAAAAAATACACCAAAAAGATCATCCATCATGACCAAGTAGGATTTATCCAGGGATGGAAGGATAGTATAATATTCATGAATCAATTAATATCATATACCACATTAACAAAAAGAGGGATAAAAAGCACATGATCATCTCAATAGATGCTGAAAAAGCATTTGACAGAATTCAGCATTCATCCATGATAACTCTCAACAAAATGGGTATAGAGGTCCATGACTCAATATAACAAAGGCCATATAAGACAGACCCAAAGCTAGCTTTTCCTCTAATATTGGGTACAAGACAAGAATGTCCACTCTCACCACTTTTATTCAGCCTAGTACTGGAGGTTCTAGCAACAGCAATCCAACAATATGGAGATAAAAGGCATACAAATTGATAAGGAAGAAGTTAAACTGTCCCTATGTGCAGATGACATTATATTATATATAGAAAACCCCAAAGACTCCACCATAAAACTATTAGAACTAAACACTGGATTCAGCAAAGTTACAGGATACAAAATCAAGACATACTAACCTGTTGAATTCTGATATACTAGCAATGAACTGGCAGAAAGAGAAATAAAGAAAATAATGCCATTTACAATTACATCAGAAAGAATAAAAAACCTAGGAGTAAACTGAAACAAGGAAGTGAAAGACTTGTATTCTAAAAACTATGAGACACTGAAGAGAGAAATTAAGGAGGATACAAAGAAATGGAAATCTATCTCATGTTCGTGGAAATGAAGAATTAATGTCATTAAGATGGCCATCCTGGCCAAAGCTATTTACTGATTAAATGCAGCACCTAAAGCAAACTAGCAAGATTGATTCAAGATGGTGGCATGAGACGTGAGACAGAGAACTCCTCCCAAAACCACATATAATATGAAAATATAGTTAATACAACTGGAACAACGAATCCTAAAACAGCAACAGGAAAGAAGGCTACACCAGACTGCATACACCTGGAAAACAGAGCGGACCTCATGGAACAGGGTAAGTAGCAAAGCCTTGATCTGGCAGGACCAAAGTCCTTCCCCCACCCCAGCTCACAGGCAGAAGGAAGAGAAATGGAGCGGGGAAGGGGTGGAAGCCTAAGGCTGCTGAACACCCATCCCTGGAGATATGCTTTGGAGCACAAAACTACATTGTGTGGTGCTCTGGAGGTTGGTGGGGTTGGGGAGCTGGGACAGGCGGAGTGCTTGAGAGACTGAGATTCTGGCCATGTGTGCAGGATGGGTATCACATCTGGCTGCCCTGGGACAAAGAAAGGTGGGCGGTCTAAGAGGATTCCTAGCAGTGAGAAGGCTGCTGAAGGGGCGGGGATTGCACAGAGCTTGCTGTGTGGAAGAAGGAATAGATGGACAAGGTTCTGTGGGCACCCTCTGCCCAGAATGTTGGGAATTCTGAGGAGCTTCGGGCGCTCCATCTGCCTGGCTGGCTACTCAGCTCCAAGTCCACCCACTGTGATATGCAGCCTGCTGCGTCTTCCTCCTCCCCTTCTGGACCTGGCTCGCAAACCAGCAGTCACTATACTGGCATCAGGCCAGCCTGAGGGAAGACCCGCCTACAACAGCTTGAGATGCAAAGCACAGAGACTTACACGTGTGTGCTCCACCCACTGGCTCTAACACTGGAGATAGGCACTGCAGCCGGGAAGCAGAAAACAGCTCTTTCCTCCCATGAGGCACCAGCTCGACTCCCCTGCGACACCCAACCTCACTCCAGGTGCTTGAGCAGCTCCAGAGACTAGCAATTCTGGACACTAGAGGGCTCCACATAGAAATATGAAATGTCAAAGAAAACTGGTTCAGACCAAAATCTCACAAACCCCAGAAAAAGGGCCAAACTAAACTCACCAATATTCATGAAAAGGAGTTCAAAATAAAAATCATAAACATGCTTATGGAGGTACATAAAAATATTCAAGAACTCAGGAACGAAGTAAGATGGAGATTCAGTCATTAAGAAATTCCATACCTGAAATAAAACATACAATGGAGGGATTTCAAAGCAGATTAGATGTAGCAGAGGAGACAGTAAATGGAATAGAAATTAGAGAAGAGGAATACAAAGAAGCTGAGGCAGAGCTTGAAAAAGGATCTCTAAGATTGAAATAATACTGAGAGAACTGTATGAACAATCCAAATGGAACAATATTCGCATTATATGGGTACCTGAAGAAGAATAGAAGAGAAAAAGGGACAGAAAGTGTCATGGAGGAGTTAATTGCTGAAAACTTCCCCCATCTGGGGAGGGAGATAGTCTTTCAGGCCATGGAGGTGCACAGATCTCCCAACACAAGGGACTCAAGGAAGACAACATCCAGACATATCATAATTAAAATGGCAAAGATCAAGGATAAAGACAGACTTTTAAAAGCAGCTAGAGACAGAAAAAAGATTACATACAAAGGAAAACCCATCAGGCTATCATCAGACGTCTCAACAGAAACCTTACAGGTCAGAAGGGAGTGACATGATATATTTAATACAATGAAACAGAAGGGCCTTGAACCAAGAATACTATACCCAGCAAGATTATCATGTAAACATGAAAGAGGGAATAAACAATTTTCAGACAAGCAAAAGCTGAGAAAATTTACCTCCCACAAACCACGTGTACAGTGTATTTTGGAGGGACTGCTATAGATGGAAGTGTTTCTAAGGCTAAATAGCTGTGAGCATGGGAAATAAAACCACAGTAAACAAAGTAGAACAATTAATTAGACTTTTAGATATTAAGGGAATTACCCTTGAACCTTTGGTAACCACGAATCTAAAGCCTACAATGGAAATAAGTACATACCTACGATAATTACCCTAAGTGTAAATGGCCTGAGTGCACCAATCAAAAGACACAGAGTCACTGAATGGATTAAAAAACAAGATCCATCTATATGCTGCCTACAAGAGACTCAGTTTAAACCCAAAGACATACACAGACTAAAAGGGAAGGGATGGAAAACGATATTTCATGCAACTAATAGGGAGAAAAAAGCAAGAGTAGCAGTACTTGTATCAGACAAAATATACTTCAAAGAAAGAAAGCCACAAGAGACAAAGAAGGGCATTACATAATGATAAAGGAGTCAGTCCAACAAGAGTATATAATTATTATAAATATCTCTGCACCCAACACAGGATCACCTACATATGGGAAACAAACACTAACAGAATTAAAGGAAGAAATAGACAGCAAGGCATTCATTTTAGGAGACTTCAACATTCCAATCACTCCAAAGGAGAGATGAACCAAAAATAAGTAAGGAGACAGAGGCACTGAACAACGTATTAGAACAGATGGGCCTAACAGACATCGACAGAACACTCCATCCAAAAGCAACATGATACATATTCTTCTCAAGTGCACATGGAACATTTTCAAGAATAGATCATATACAAAAAGACCCTTAGTAAGTACAAAAGGTTTGAAATTGTACTAACCAGCGTCTCAGATTACAAAGGTATGAAACTAGAAATAAATTACACAAAGAAAACAAAAAGCCCACAAACACATGGATGCTTAATAACACGCTCCTAAATTATCAATGGATCCATGACCAAATAAAAACAGAGATCAAGCAATATATGGAGACAATTGACAACAATAATTCAACACTGCAAAATCAGTGGGACGCAGCAAGGCTGTGCTAAGAAGGAAGTATATTGCAATGCAGGCCTACCTCACGAAAGAAGAACAATACCAAATGAATGGTCTAAACTCACAATTAATGAAACAAGAAAAGGAGGAACAAATAAGGCACAAAGTCAGTAGAAGGAGGGACATAATAAAAATTAGAGCATGAACAAATAAAATCTAGAAGAATAAAACAATACAAAGAATCAATGAAAGCAGGAGCTGGTTCTTCAAAAAAATAAACAAAATAGAGAACCCCCTAGCAAGACTTAACAAGAAAAAAGGAGAGTCTACACACTAAAACCGAATCAGAAATGAGAAAAGAAAAATCACTATGGACAACACAGAAATGCAAAGAATTATTAGAGAATACTATGAAAAATTATATGCTACCAAACTGGATAAGCTCAAAGAAATGGACAACTTTCTAGAAAAATACAACCTTACAAAGCTGACCCAGGAAGAAACAGAAAATCTGAATAGACCAATTAGGAGCAAGGAAATTGAATTGGTAATCAAAAAACTACCTGAGAACAAAACTCCTGAACCAGATGATTTCACTGCTGAATTTTATCAAACACTTACTTAAGATGTAATACCATCCTCCTAAAAGTTTTCCACAAAGTAGAAGAGGAGGGAATACTCCCAAACTCATTCTATGAGGCAAACATCACTCTAATAACAAAACCACGCAAAAACGCCACAAAAAAAGAAAATTACAGACCAATATCCCTGATGAACACACATGCAAAAATACTCAACAAAATATTAGCAAAGTGAATTGAAAAATACATCAAAAAGATCATCCATCATAATGAAGTGGGATTCATCCCAGGGATGCAAGGATGGCATAACATTAGATCAACATCATCCACCACATGACCAAAAAGAAGGACAAAAACCACATGATCATCTCCATAGATGCTGAAAAAGCATTCAACAAAATTCAACATCCATTCATGATAAAAACTCTCAACAAAATGGGTATAAAGCGCAAGTAGCTCAACATAATAAAGGTCATATATGACAAACCCACAGCCAACATTATACTTAGCAGCAAGAACCTGAAAGTTTTTCCTTTAAGATTGGGAACAAGACACCGATGCCCACTCTCCCCCCTGTTATTCAACACCGTTCTGGAAGTCCTAGGCATGGCAATCAGACAACACAAAGAAATAAAAGGCATCCATATTGGCAAGGAAGAAGTTTAACTGGCCCTGTATGCAGATGATATGATTTTGTACATAAAAAACCCTGAGGAATCCATTCCAAAACTATTAGATCTAATATCTGAATTCAGCAACGTTGTAGTATACAAAATTAATACATAGAAATCTGTGGCATTCCTATACACTTACAAAAAAACTAGCAGAGAGAGAAATCAGGAAAACTATTCCATTCACAGTTGCATCAAGAAGAATAAGATACCTAGGAATAAACCTAACCAAGGAAGTGAAAGACCTATACTCTGAAAACTACAAGACACTCATGAGAGAAATTAAAGAAGATACCAATAAATGGAAACACATCCCGTGCTCATGTATAGGAAGAATTAATATTGTCAAAATAGCCATCCTGCCTAAAGCAATCTAGATTCAATGCAATACCAACAGCATTCTTCAACAAACTAGAACAAATAGTTCTAAAATTCATATGGAACCACAAAAGACCCCGAATAGCCAAAACAATCCTGATAAGGAATAATAAAGCTGGGGGGATTATGATCCCCAACTTCAAGCTCTACTACAAAGCCACAGTAATGAAGACAATTTGGTACTGGCACAAGAACAGACGCATAGACCAATGGAACAGACTAGAGAGCCTTGATATAAACCCAACCATATATGGTCAATTAATATATGCTAAAGTAGCCATGGATATACAATGGGGAAATGACAGACTCTTCAACAGCTGGTGTTGGCAAAACTGGACAGCTACATGCAAGAGAATGAAACTGAATTATTGTTTAACCCCATACACAAAAGTAAACTCAAAATAGATCAAAGACCTGAATGTAAGTCATAAAACCATAAAACTCTTAGAGGACAACATAGGCAAAAATCTCTTGAATATAAACATGAGCAACTTTTTCCTGAATGCATCTCCCTCGGCACAGAAAACAAAATAAAAAATGAACAAATGGGCTATATCATGCTAAAAAGCTTCTGTACAGCAAATGACACTATAAGCAGAACAAAAAGGCATCCTACAGTATGGAAGAATATATTTATAAATGACATATATGACAAGGGGTTAATGTCCAAAATATATAAAGTACTTACAAGCCTCAACACCCAAAAAGCAAATAACCTGATTAAAAATGGGCAGAGGATATGAAGACACAGTTCTCCAAAGAAGAAATTCAGGTGGCCAACAGACACATGAAAAGATGCTTCACATCACTAATCATCAGGGAAATGCAAATTAAAACCACAATGAGATATCACTTCACACCAGTTAGGATGGCCAACATAGAAAAAAATAAGAACAACAAATGTTGTTGAGGACGTGGAGAAAGGGGAACTCTCCTACGCTGCTGGTAGGAATGTAAACTAGTTCAACCATTGTGGAAAGCAGTATGGAGGTTCCTCAAAAAACTTAAAATAGAAATGCCATTTGACCCAGGAATTCCACTCCTAGGAATTTACCCTAAGAATGCAGTTTCCCAGTCTCAAAAAGACATATGCACCCCTATGGTTATCGCAGCACTAGTTAACAATAGTCAGGAGGTGGAAGCAACCTAAGTGTCCATCATTAGATGAGTGGATAAAGAAGATGTGGTACATATACACAATGGAATATTATTCAGCCATAAGAAGAAAACAAGTCTTACCATTTGCAACAACATGGATGGAGCTAGAGGGTATTATGGTCAGTGAAATAAGCCAGGTGGAGAAAGACAAGTACCAAATGATTTCATTCATCTGTGGAGCATAAGAACAAAGCAAAAACTGAAAGAACAAAACAGCAGCAGACTCACAGAAACCAAGAATGGACTAACAGTTGGGAAAGGGACTGGGTGTGAGGGTTGGTGGGAAGGGAGGGAGAAGGGGAATAAAGGGCATTACAATTAGCACACATAATGTATTGGGGGGGGCATGGGGAAGGCCATGTAGCCCATAGAAGACAAATAGTGATTCTATAGCTTCTTACTGATGGACAGTGAGTATAATGTGGTATGTTGTGGGGACTTGATAATGGGGGAATCTGGTAACGACAATGTTGCTCATGTAATTGTATATTAATGATACCAAAGTAAATAAATAAGTAAATAAATAAATGCAGCACCTATCAAAGTTCCTACAGCTTTTTTTAATCAACTAGATCAAATAATCCTAAAAAGTAAATGGAACCATGGACATGCAAATCAATCCTGAGAAAGAAGAACAAATATGGAGGAATTATGCTCCCTAACTTCAAGATATACTACAAAGCTACAGTAACCAAAACACTAAGGTACTGGCAGAAGAGCAGGCCCATAAATCAATGAAAAAAATAGAGCCCATCTGTAAATGCACTCATATATGGTCAATTAATATTAAGAAGCCATGAATGTTGAAAGGGGAAAAGACAGTTTCTTCAATAACTGGTGTTGGGAAAACAGGACAGCTGCATGCAAAAGAATGAAACTGGATTACTGTTTAACTCCATATAAAAAAGCAAACTTAAAATGGATTAAAGCCCTAAATGTAAAACATGAAACCACAAAACTTTTGGAAGAAAACAAAAATCTCATGAATATAAGCATGAGCAATTTTTTTCCTGGACACATTTCCTTTGGCAAGGGAAACAAAACCAGAAATGAACAAATGGGACTACATCAAACTAAAAAGCTTCTGTACAACAAAGGACACCATCAGCAGAATGAAAAGACAGCCTACAGTATGGGAGAATATATTCATAAATGATTTATCTGATAAGGGGTTAACATCCAAAATAAATAAAGAACACAACTCATCATGAAAAACACCAATAACCTGATATAAAAAATGGGCAGAGGACATTAACAATAATTTTTGCAAAGAAGAAACATAGGTGGCCAACAGGCATATAAAAAGTTATTCCACATTGCTAATCATCAGGGAGATGCAAATCAAAACCACAGTGAGGTATCATCTCATGCCTACTAAAATGGGGGCTATCCAAAGGATGAGAAATAACAAGTGTTTGTGAGGATGTGGAGAAATGGGAACCCTCCTAAAACTCTTGGTGGGACTGTAAGCTGGTGCAGCCATTGTGGAAAGCAGTTTGGAGCTTCTTCCAAAAACTAAAAATAGAAATACCATATGTCCCAGTAATTCTAATTCTAGGAATTTACACAAGGAAAACATAATACTTCATTCAAAAAGATACATGCCCTACTATGTTTATTGCTGCATTATTTACAATAGCCAAGATATGGAAGTAAACAAAGTGTCCATCAATAGATTAATGGATAAATAAGTGGTACATATACACAGTGGAATATCATTCAGCCATAAAAAGATATCCTGCCATTAGCAACATAGATGGGCCTATAGAATATTTTGCTAATTGTAATAAGCCAGGCAGAGAAAGACAAATACCGTATTAGGTCACTTATTTCTGGAATCTAAAAACAAAGCAAAACAAAGTGAACAAAATGACACTAGACCCATAGACACTTAGGGGTGGGTGGATGGAAGAGGAGGGGGAAGAAAGGAGCACAGAAATTCTCAATCATAATATAAGTTGGTGATGGGGATGGTAATATAGCATGGAGGATACAGCCAGTGATTCCCTAACATCTTCCTATATTGACAGATAGTAACTGCACTAGTGGGATGGGTAATTGTTGAGCAACTTTGTTGTATACCTGAAACAAATATAAGATTGTATCTCAGTGATACTTCAATAAAAATTTAAAAAATCATTCTCTTCCTTAGTACCAAAAAGTACTTACTTGTGGAGTTTAGGTCTGCCTTCATTATTAGACGAAATTATAAACTACATGAGAGCAGGCTTCCTGGCTGTGTTTCTTCTTGCTGTTTTTTGATCTATTGGGACAATGTCTGGCACATGGTAGAGTTTCAATAAATGTTCACTGAATGAACAAATGAATGATCACAGTTTTAAAGATTAATTACATAATAAAAATATCAAAAAGTAACATTAAATAATTTTTAGTTAAGGAATCAAGGTCTTAATATCTGTCTACTTTCCTAGTCTGTCAAAAATCAAAACCATAGTTTTAATTATCATAAGCATGTGATTACAATTTGTCATTAATCATGATCACATAATCCTCATGACTAAGTATTGATTTGGCATTAAAATGAATCATTATGGAGAAAAAAACAGAGCAGTGAAGCCTATTTTGAGTCAATTTCATAATGTTTGAGATTTATTTACTACTCACATCAGAATAATAATTATTGATGAAGAATCATAAAGGAGTAACCTGTGTCAACCAGGAAAATGAGCCCAAACTGGAAAAGACAAAGGCCTATTATCTCATGGTCTCAGAATTGAAATTCAGGAAACACAGATTTCAGAATAACCAGAAAGTATTCCCCTTACATATGGAAAGCAAGGAGTTTTTATGGGAAAAAAAGAAGAGAAATTACATTATTTAGATAAAGAACAGGAAAAAAACCAACCTATGTGTTCTAGATAACAGATAGCTAACTAGATAAGGCTATTTTGGATAAAGTCAGATCTATGGTATTGGTTCTGTTAAAACAATTCTTGGTATACATTAGTTAAGTATTCTGACATCATAAAGTTCCTAACAATAGCTTTATTGTCTGAATGCTACTAGTTCAGTTGGTTTTTGTGAACAACTGTTTGTAAAACAATTACCAATCCTGGCCCAGTTCAAGAGTTCATCAGTTAGAAAGGAAAACAGAGCTTCAAAATGGATTCTCTTATGTCCACAAATTAATTCTATACAATTTCACACCTGTTTTCATTTGGAATAACATAGATATAAGTTTTACAGGACCTTTTGCTATATATCAATACACAACTTCCTCCCTCCTCTCTCCTACCCCAGTAAAAGGCAGATTAACACAGAGGTCCAAGAGTGTCACTCTGAAGCCAGACTGCCTGAGCTCAAATCTCAGCTTTGTACCACCCAAGTCATTAATCTCTGGGCAAGTTGCACAACTCTCTTTGCTTCAGTTCCTGGCTTGGAAAATAGAGATGATTATGTACCTGCCCCTAGAGTTATTTAATAATTCCAAGCCTCTTCAACAGTGCCCTTTATTCTCTCCACATCTCCCTCCCTCTTCTCTTCTCTTTTCTCTTCTCTTTTCTCTTCTCTTCTCTTCTCTTCTCTTCTCTTCTCTTCTCTTCTCTTCTCTTCTCTTCTCTTCTCTTCTCTTCTCTTCTCTTCTCTTCCTTCCTTCCTTCCTTCCTTCATTCATTCCTTCCTTCCTTCCTTCATTCCTTCCTTCCTCTCCCTCCCTCCCTCCCTCTCTCTCTCTTTCTTTCATCTTTCTTTTATTCAGCTACAGTTGATATACAATATTATATTAGTTTCAAGTGTACAACAAAATGATTCAACAATTATCTACATTATTAAATGCTCACTCCAAAGAATGTAATATAGAAAGATCTTATCAACTATATTCTCCATGCTGTACTTTCATTCCACTGACTGTATTTTTAAGATTTTGTACTTCTTTATCCCCTTCCCTTATTTTATCCTCCTACTCCAACCCCTCCCCTCTGGCAATTGCCAGTAACTTCTCTGTGTCTACAGGTCCATTTATGTTTTGTTCATTTTTTTGTGTTTTGTTTTTTAGATTTCACATATCCGTGAAATCATATGGTATTTGTCTTTCTCTTCCTGGCTTGTTTCCAATAGCATAATATTCACTAGGCCCATCCATGTTGTTGCAAATGCAAGATCTCTTTGTTTTTAATGGCTGAATGATATTCAATTATATATATGTACCACATCTTTACATTCATCATATTGATTGGCACTTTAGTTGTTTCCATATCTTGGCTATTGTAAATAATGTGACAATTATTAGGAGTGCATGTATCTTTTCAAAAGAGTGATTTTATTTTCTTAAGGTAAACTCCTAGAAGTGGTACTGGGTCATATGATATTTCTATTTTTAGTTTTTTAAGGAACATCCACAGTGGCTGCACCAGTTTACATTTCCACCAACACTTGATATTTCTTGTCTTTTGGATAGTGGCCATTTTAACTGGTGTGAGGTGGTATCTTAAAGTGGTTTTGATTTTCATTTTCCTGATGATTATTGATGTGGAGCATCTTTTCATGAGCCTGATGGCCATTTGGATGTCTATTCAGGTCTTCTTCCCATTTTTTAATTGGGTTATCTACTTTTTTATATTGGGTTGTCTGAGTTCTAAACCTGTAGATTATTTGGGTAGTATGGACATTTAAACAGTACTAAGTCTCCCTATCCATGAATACAGAACAGATTTCCATCTATTTGTGTATTCTTTAATTTCTCTCCTCAGTGTCTTATAGTTTCCAGAATACAGGTGTTTCACATCCTTTCAGTTTATTCCTAGTTGTTTTATTCTTTTTGATGCAATTGTAAATGCAATATTTTGGATATTAGCCCCTTATCATAAATCACTTGCAAATAATTCTCCCTAACTGTAGATTGCCTTTTCACTTTGTTGATAGTTTCCTTCACTTTGCAGAAACTAATTGTTTATATTGGCTTTTATTTCCATTGCCTAGAGAGACATATCAAGAAAAAATTACTTGTGCTTATGTTTAGGAGATTCCTGCCTGTTTTCCTCTAAGAATTTTACAGTTTCACGTCTTATTCTTAAGTCTTTAATCCATTTGGAGTTTACTTTTGTATAGGGTGTTAGAGAGTAACCCAGCTTCAGTTTCTTGCATGTAGCTGTCCTGTTTTTCCAACAACATTAATTGAAGAGAACATCCTTTCCTTTTATATTCTTGCCTCCTTTGTTGGTACTTTAATTGATCATACATGTGTGGGTTTATAGATGGGTTCTCTATTCTATTCCATTGATCTACGGATCTATCCTATGTCAGTGCCACACTATTTTAATCCCTGTAGCTTTGTACTATAACTTGAAATCTGCAAGCATGAGGTCATCAGGTTTGTTCTCTTTTCTCAAGCTTTCTTTGGCTATTTGGGGTCTGTTGTGGTTCCATATACATTTTAGAATTCTTTACTATATTTCATTAAAAAATGCATTGATAGTTTGATGAGAATTGTATTGAACTGTAGATAACATGCATGGGTAGTATGGACATTTAAACAGTACTAAGTCTCCCTGTCCATGAATACAGAACATATTTCCATCTATTTGTGTCTTCTTAAATTTCTCTCCTCAGTGTCTTATAGTTTCCAGAATACAGGTGTTTCACATCCTTGGTTCAGTTTATTCCTAGTTGTTTTATTTTTTTGATGCCATTGTAAATGTAATTGTTTTTTATTTATTTACTTTTTAATTTGTTTTTTCATTTTAGTATCATTAATATAAATCACATGAGCAACATTGTGGTCACAGTAGATTGCCCCTATTATCAAATCCCCACCCTGTCCATCAGCGTAGTAAGATGCTATAGAGTCACTATGTGTCTTCTCTGTGCTTTACTGCCTTCTCCTTGCGGCGCCATGTTATGTGTGCTAATCATAATGTCCCTTATTCTCCTTACTCCTCCCTTCCCACTCCCCCTCCCCAGTTTCTACCCCTTCGGTAACTATTAGTCCATTCTTGGGTTCTTGGGTTCTGTGAGTCTGCAGCTGTTTTGTTCCTTCAGTTTTGCTTTGTTCTTATACTCCACAGACAAGTGAAATCATTTACTACTTGTCTTTCTCCACCTGGCTTATTTCACTGACCATAATACCCTCTAGCTCCATCCATGTTGTTGCAAATAAAAGGATTTGTTTTCTTCTTATGGCAGAATAATATTCCATTGTGCATATGTACCACTTCTTCTTTATCCATTCATCTACTGATGAACACTTAGGTTGCTTCCGTTTCTTGGCTATTGTAAATAGTGCTGCAATAAACAGAGACGGTGTTTATGTCTTTTTGAAACTGGGATCCTGCATTTTTAGGGAAAATTCCTAGGAGTGAAACTCCTGGGTCAAATGGTATTTCTATTTTTAGTTTTTTGAGGAACCTCCAAACTGCTTCGACATGGTTGAACTAGTTTACATTCCCCTTTCTCCACATCCTCACCAACATTTGTTGTTGTTTGTCTTTTGGATGATGGCCATCCTAACTGGTGTGAGGTGATATTTCATTATGGTTTTAATTTACAATTCTCTGATGATTAGCAATGCGGAGCATCATTTCATGTGCCTGTTGGCCATCTGAATTTCTTCTTTGGAGAAGTATTTGTTCATATCCTCTGCCCATTTTTTAATTGGATTTTTTGCTTTTTTTTTGAGGTATGTGAGCTCTTTATATGTTTTGGATGTCAAACCCTTATCTGATATATCATTTATGAATATATTCTCCCATACAGTCGGATGCCTTTTGGCTTACTGATGGTGTTCTTTGCTGTACAGAAGCTTTTTAGTTTGATATAGTCCCACTTGTTCAGTTTTGCTTTTGTTTCCCTTGCCCAGGGAGATATGTTCATGAAAAAGTTGATCATGTTGATATCCAAGGGAGTTTTGCCTATGTTTTCTTCTAAGAGTTTTATGGTTTCATGACTTATATTCAGGTCATTGATCCATTTCAAGTTTACTTTTGTGTATGGAGTTAGACAGTAATCCAGTTTCATTCTCTTACATGTAGCTGCCCACCACCAGCTGTTGAAGAGGCTGTCATTTCCCCATTGTATATCCATGACTACTTTATCATATATTAATTGACCATATATGCTTGAGTTAATATCTGGACTCTCTATTCTGTTCCAGTGGTCTATGGGTCTGTTCTTGTGCCATTACCAAATTGTCTTGATTACTGTGGCTTTGTAGTACAGCTTGAAGTTGGGAAGCGTGATCCCCTCTGCTTTATTCTTCCCTCTCAGGATTGCTTTGGCTATTCAGAGTCTTTTGTGGTTCCATATGAATTTTAGAACTATTTGTTCCTGTTCATTGAAGAATGCTGTTGGTATTTTGATAGGGATTGAATTGAATCTGTAGATTGCTTTAGGTAGGATGGCCATTTTGACAATATTAATTCTTCCTATCCATGAGCATGGGTTGAATTTCCATTTTTTAGGCTCCTCTTTAATTTCTCTTAGAATGTCTTGTAGTTTTCAGGGTAGACATCTTTTACTTGCTTGGTTAGGTTTACTCCTAGGTATTTTATTCTTTTTGATGCAATTGTGAATGGGATTGTTTTCCTGATTTCTCTTTCTGCTAGTTCATCATTAGTGTATAAGAATGCAACAGATTTCTGTCTATTAATTTTGTATCCTGCAACTTTGCTGAATTCAGATAATAGATCTAGTAGTTTTGGATTTGGGATTTTTTCTGTACAATATCATGTCATCTGCAAACAGTGACAGTTTGACTTCTTCCTTACCTGTCTGGATGCCTTTTATTTCTTTGTGTTGTCTGATTGCTGCGGCTAGAACATCCAGTACTATATTGAATAAAAGCAGGGAGAGTGGGATTCCTTGTCTTGTTCATGTTCTTAGAGGAAAAGATTTCAGCTTCTAACTGTTATGTATGATGTTTGCTGTGAGTTTGTCATATATGGCCTTAATTATGTTTAGGTACTTGCCCTCTATATCATTTTGTTGAGAGCTTTTATCATGAATGGATGTAGAATTTTGTCAAATGCTTTTTCAGCATCTATGGAGATGATGGTGTGATTTTTGTCTTTCTTTTTGTTGATGTGCTGGATGATGTTGATGGATTTTTTAATGTTGCACCATCCTTGCATCCCACTTCATCATAATGTATGATCTTCTTGATGTATTTTTGAATTCGGTTTGCTAATATTTTGTTAAGTATTTTTGCATCTATGTTCATCAGGGATATTGGTCTGTAGTTTTCTTTATTGGTGGTGTCGTTGCCTGATTTTGGTATTAGAGTGATGCTGCTGCATGGAATGAGTTTGGAAGTATTCCCTCCTCTTCTATGTTTTGGAGAACTTTAAGGAGAATGGGTATTATGTCTTCTCTAAATGTCTGATAAAATTCAGCAATAAATCAGTCTGGTCCAGGAGTTTTGTTCTTGGGTAGTTTTTTGATTACTGATTCAATTTCATTGCTGGTAGTTGGTCTGTTTAGATTTCTGTTTCTTCCTGGGTCAGTCATGGAAGGTTTTATTTTTCTAGAGAGTTGTACATTTCTTCTAGGTTATCCAGTTTGTTAGCATATAGTTTTTCATAATGTTCTCTAATAATTCTTTGTATTTCAGTGGTGTTCATAGTGACTTTTCCTTTCTCATTTCTTATTCTGTTTATTTCTGTAGATTCTCTAGGGGTTTATCCATTTTGTTTATTTTCTCAAAAAACATCTCTTGGTTTCATTAATTTTTTTATTGTTTTATTCTTCTCAATTTTATTTATTTCTTCTCTGATTTTAATTATGTCCCTCCTTCTAATGACTTTGGGCATCATTTGTTCTTCTTTTTCCAGTTTCAATAATTGTGAATTAAGACTATTCATTTGGAATTGTTCTTTCTTCTTTAAATAGGCCTGGATTGCTATATACTTTCCTCTTAGAATTGTCTTTGCTGCATCCCACAAAAGTTGGGGCATTGTGCTGTTGTTGTCATTTGTCTCCATGTATTGCTTGATTTGTGTTTTAATTTATTCATTGATCCATTGATTATTTTGGAGCATGTTGTTAAGCCTCCATGTGTTTGTGAGCCTTTTTGTTTTCTTTGCACAATTTATTTCTAGTTTTATATCTTTGTAATCTGAGACGTTGGTTGGTACGATTTCAATCCTTCTGAATTTACTGAGGCTCTTTTTGTGGCCTAGCATGTGGTATATTCTGGAAAATGTTCCATGTGCCCATGAGAAGAATGTGTGTCTTGCTGTTTTGTGTGGACTGTTCTATAGATGTCTGTTATGTCCATCTGTTCTAATGTGTTGTTCAGTGCTTCTGTGTCCTTACTTTCTGTTTGCTTGATCTTGATCTGTCCTGTGGATTGTGTGATGTGTTGAAGTCTCCTAAAATGAATGCATTGCATTCTATTTCCTCCTTTAATTCCGTTAATATTTGTTTCACATATGTAGGTACCCCTGTGTTGGGTGCATAGATATTTATAATGGTTATATCCTCTTGTTGGACTGACCCCTTTATCATTATGTAATGTCTGTCTTTGTCTCTTGTTATTTTCTTTGTTTTGAAGTCTATTTTGTCTGATTATGAGTACCACAACACCTGCTTTTTTCTCCCTATTGTTTGCATGAAATATCTTTTCCAACCCTTCACTTTTAGTCTGTGTATGTCCTTGGGTTTGAAGTGAGTCTCTTGTAGGCAGGATATAGATGGGTCTTGCTTTTTTATCCATACTGTAACTCTATGTGTATTGATTGGTGCAGTTAGTCCATTTACATTTAGGGTGATTATCAGTAGATATGTACTTATTTCCATTGCCGGCTTTGGATTCGTGGTTACCAAAGGTTCAAGGGCAGCTCTTTACTATCTAACCATCTAACTTAACTCACTTTTTATGCTATTATAAACACAGTCTGATGATTCTTTTTCTCTCCCTTCTTTTTCTTCCTCCTGCACTCTTTATATGTTAGGTGTCGTATTCTGTACTCTTTGTGTATCCGTTGGCTAACTTCGTGTATAGTTGATTTAGTTTTGCATTTACTTAGTATTTAGTTGGTCTACTTATTTTGTCTGGTGACAGCTGTTTAGCCTTAGGCACCTAAAGCAGTCCCTTTAAAATACACTGTAGAGATGTTTTGTGGGAGGTAAACTCCCTTAACTTTTGCTTGTCTAGGAATTGTTTAATCCCTCCTTCAATTTTCAGTGATAATCCTGCTGGGCAGTGTTCTTGGTTCGAGTCCCTTCTGTTTCATTGCATTAAATATATCATGCCATTCCCTTCTGGCCTGTAAGGTTTGTGCTGAGAAGTCTGATGACAGCCTGGTGGGTTTTCCTTTGTAAGTGATCTTTTTTCTCTCTCTGTCTGCTTTTAATACTCTGTTCGTGTCTTTGATCTTTGCGATTTTAATTATTATATGTCTTGGTGTTGTCGTCCTTGGTCCCTTGTGTTGGGAGATCTGTGGACTTCCATGGCCTGAGAGACTATTTCCTTCCTCAGATTGGGGGATTTTTCTGCAATTATTTCTTCAAAGACACTTTCTATCTCTTTTTTTCTCTCTTCTTCTTCTGGTATAATGCAAATATTGTTCTGTTGGATTGGTCACACAGTTCTCTTAATATTTTTTCATTCCTAGAGATCTTTTTTCTCTCTCTGCCTCAGCTTCTTCTCTGTATTCCTGTTCTCTTATTTCTATTCCATTAACAGTCTCCTCCACCTCATCTAATCTGCTCTTAAATATCTCCATTGTTTGTTTCATTTCTGTTATCTCCCTCCTGAGTTCATCCCTTAGCTCTTGAATATTTTTCTGTAGCTCCATCAGCATGCTTACGACTTTTACTTTGAAGTATTTTTCAGGAAGATTTGTGATTTCAGTCTCATCGTTGAATCGTTTTCTTGATTTCTCTTTCCCATAATTTGTTATCAGTATAAAGAAATGCAGCAGCATTCTGCATACTGATTTTATATCTTGCAACTTTATGGAGTCCATACATTAGTTCTAGCATTTTTTTGTTGAGTCTTTAGAGTTTTCTATATATATTTGTCATCTGAAAATAGTGAGTTTTATTTCTTCCTTACCAGTTTTGATGACTTTTATCTCTTTCTCTTGAATGATTGCCATGGCTCAGACTTCCAGTACTGTACTGAATAATTGTGGGGATAGTGGGCATCTTTGTCTTGTTCCTAATCTTAAAGGAAAATATTTCAGCTTTTCACCATTGAGGATGATGTTAGCTGTGGTTTTATCATATATGACCTTTATTATGTTTAAATATATTCCCTGTATACCCCAATTGTTGAGAGTTTTATCATGAATGGATGTTGAGTGTTGTCAAATGTTTTTTCAGCATCTATTGAGATGATCATATTGTTTTTATCCTCCTTTTTGTTAAAATGGTATATCCATGCATTAATTTATGAATAGTGTATCATTCTTACATCAATGGAATAAATCCCACTTGGTTGTGATGGATGATATTTTTGATCTTTTTGAATTTTATTTGCAATATTTTCTTAAGGTGTTTTGCATCTATGCTCACCAAGGATTATTGATCTATAATTTACTTAGTAGTTTCTTTGCCTAGTTTTGTGTTAGAATCATGTTGGCTTTCCTTGTAAAATGAGCTTGGAAGGATTCCATCCTCTTCTATTTTTTGGAATATTTTAAGAAGAACAGATATTCATCTTTGATTGGTGAAAATCACCTGTGAAGCAATCTTGTAACAGATTTTGTTCATTGGGAATTTTTGATTATCAGTTCAATTTCATTACTGTTGATTTGTCTGTTCAGGTTTTTTTTTTTCTTCCTGGGTCAGTCTTGGAAGGTTGTATATTTCTAGGAATTTTTCCATTTCTTTTAGGTTGTCCTATTTTATTGATACATAATTTCTCATAGAATTCTCTAATAATTCATTGAATTTCTGTGGTGTTTGTTGTAACTTCTCTTTCATTTCTGATTTTTGTTTAGTTCTATGCTTTCTTTTCCTTGATAAGTCTGCCTAAGTGTTTGTCTATTTCATTTACCTTCTCAAAGAACCAATTCTTGGTTTCACTGATTTTCCTATTATTAGTCTCTTTTTTATTTATTTCTGCTCTTATTTTATAATGTCTGCTCTACTAGTTTTGGGCTTTGTTCTTCTTTTTCTAGTTCCTTTAATTGTAAGGTTAGAATGTTTTTTGAGATTACTGTTGTTTGCTGAGGTCAGCCTGTATTGCTATAAACTTTCTCTTAGAACTGCTGTTGCTGCATATTACATATTTTGAACTATTGTATTCATATTTTCATTTGTCTCCATGTATTGTTTGATTTCCTCTTTGATCCATTGATAATTTAGAAGCATATTGTTTAACCTCCATGTGTTTGTGGGAAGTGATTTTTTTTTTAATTTCTAGTTTCATATCATTGTAGTCTGAAAAGATGCTTGATACAATTTGTTTTCTTAAATGTACTGAGACTTCCTTTGTGTCATAATATGAGATCTGTTCTGAAGAACATCCCATATGCACTTGAGAAGAATGTATATTTTGCTGCTTTTGGATGGAATGTTCTGTATATATATCAGTTAAGTCCATCTTGTCTAATGTGTTTCTCAACACTATTGTTTCCTTATTTTTTTCTGTCTAAATGATCTATCCATTGATGTAAGTGAGGGTGTTAATGCTCCATAGTAACATTATGTTACTGTCAATTTTTTCCTTTAGATCTGTTAATATTTGCTGTAAATATTTAGGTGCTCCTATGCTGGGTGTATAAGTACTTACAATTGGATCCTCTTGTTGGATTGATCCCTTTTTCATTACATAATGTCCTTTGTTTCTTCTTAGTTTCTTTATTTGAAGTCTATTTTGTCTGATATTAATATGGCTTCTACTCTTGCTTTTTTCTCTTTTCTAGTTGTGTTGAATATCTCTTTCTATACCTTCACTTTCAGTCTATATATGTCTTTGAGTCTGAAACGAATTTCTTATTGGCAGCATATAGATGACTCTTGTTTATCCATTCAGCCATCTGTCTTTTGATTGGTTCAATTTATTCTATTTACATTTAATTATTGATAGGTATATACTTACTACCATATATTAATTGTTTTCTAGGGTTTTTTTTTTGTAGTTCCCTTCTATTTCTTCTTCTTTTATTATACTCCCCTTGTAATTTCATGATATTCTTTAGCATTGTGTTTGGATTCCCTTCTTTTTATTTTTTGTGTATGTATTACAATCTCTCAGTTTGTGGTTACCAAAGGGTCATATACAGCTTTTTATGTATATAGCAGTCAAAGCACCCTGCTCTTCATAGTCCACGTCTCCGTTGTGGCTGAGCTGCAGCTGCTGGTGGTGGGCTGTGGGTAGGGTTCGACTTTCTGCCTGTCTGCCAGGAATGTTGGATTCACATTGCTAGACCCTCTGTGCCTCTGCCAGTAATGGAAAGTATCCACTGCTAGCTTCTGCATGTCCTTTGTATGATGTCTGACATTTCTGCTGGGATTGACTGTGGCCAGGGACATGCTCTGCCTATACATTAGCAATGGTTGACCACCACTGGGCCAAGTATGTGGACAGCACAGGTATGCAGGGAAATACCAGGGCTCAGCCAGTGGGGCAGATGGAGAGTTTCAGAACTGGATTCCACAAGCGTTTGGCCAGTTGATCTAAGGGAGGGCTGAAAAGTTGTCTGCCTACCCTTTCTCCACTTGAGAGAATTCTCAGATCCCTGCCCCTTCTGCACATTCTCTGAGGCTGAGAGGTATTTTAAACTGCCTCTTATTTGCTGGGTCTCACCAGGAGCGACAGCATACTGCTCCTCCATAAGTGACAGGAGTTTCAAAACCCCAGCACTCCATCTCTCCCTGGGGTCCAGCCACATTAATTTTAAAAGCCCAGTACAATATGGGTGTGTTCCCAGAGCAGACTCCCAAGGCCATTTGGGAAGGATTTCTGAGTGTTTATGCCCTCCCCACTCTGTTCCTCTCCCTCCCACTTGTGGGGTGGGATGGGAGAAAGGCTTGGATCCCAATTGATCTCAGTTCTCCTCTTTACCCATTTCGGTGTGGTCTTCTCTTCTTTTCCAGCTCTAGATGCTCTGTTCTGCAGTCTCCAGGTCATTTTCAGAGTTAGTTGTATTTGACATGGTTACTTCCTGTGTGTGTACATGGAAAGTTATTACAGTGACCTCCTATTCTGCCATCTTTGCCAGTGGATCTCCCTTTCTTTTCTTTCTTTCTTTTCTTTCTTCTTTCTTTCTTTCATTCATTCTTTCTTTCTCTTTCTTCTTTCTTTCTTTCTTTCTTTTTTCTTTTCTTTCTTCCTTTCTTCTTTCTTTCTTCCACTCTTTCTTCTTTCCTTCCTTTTCTTCCTTCCTTCTTTCTTTCCTTCTTTCTTTCTTTCAAGTGGTTTCTTTTTAATTGCTGCATCTTTCTATAGAAATGTCCTAATCTTCTTTATACTATGTTGAAGCATTGAATTGGTTCAGTGTTGAAGGGGACCAGAATATGTCACCCCAAAATATATCTCTTTGATATAAAGATTATTTTAGGCTGGTTATTTTTAAGAAACAGCAGACATAGGGAAAGTTCTGAGAGTAAAAATTACATTTTTGTATGAAACATTTACATTAACAAGGGAAATCTCCATTTTGGAGTGTAATTTTTCTCTTCTCTGTCAAGAAGAGGAGGCTAACTCTAAATCTCTAGAAACTTATTAGTGGAGAAGATGAAGACCTTAACTCTGCATAACAACCTTTCCCTTGTTACTGTGCTTTTCCTAGTAACCTCCCTTAACTGGCTCCCACACCACTCCCTCACTCCCAATATCTTTTGTGTTTAGCTAGAAATGGTATTTCAGGAAGCCATTCAGTTTTTCTAGGTCTCTCCAATGCTTTACAGTGGTATAGATGTTATTAAATTTCTGTTTGTTTTTCTCCTATTAATTTGTCTTTTTATTATAGAGGATTTTGACCAAGAACCTAGAAGGGTGGGGAGAAAATTATTTTCCCTCCCCCACAATACTTTTTGGGTAATCATATAATGAGAATTTATAACCTTCAGAAAGAAGGTACAACAAACTTAAATAAGCAGGTAAACAATTAAAGTCATGCCTAAATTATATAAATTAATATCTAGGTTTCCTGTTTTCCATATAGAATTTTTTTCTCCCATGTTGAGTTGGACTGTGGCAGTTACATTATTATCTCTAGTACTTTGTTTTTTATTTTAAGACTTTTTTTCCTCCCACACTTAAACATCTTTGAAACAGGGATGCATTTTACAATCATTAGAGTTTGGTAGCTACTGTCAGGCCTGCACCACAGAGTGGCTGTCATTGTCTATTGTTCATGAATTTAGTCATAACTGTACATGTTGTCATCCCTGCACTGGAGTTATATGTATTGTTGATACTAAACAATTTAAGTTTGTGATTTAAAGTATCTAAAATGTATTATTGTATGACCTGGAGTTTTAAAAAACTATGGAGAAAAACAAAGGTTATAAAACAATGAGGCCTAATTCTGATACTAATGAAATAAATATGCATAATTGCACTAATAACCACAATTGCATTATTTTCTTTTAAAGCAAATTCCGGTGCTTTGTGGAAACTAACAAGTATAGAGATTCACAAGAAGATGAAGTTGTGCTATGTTTTGTTACCAAACTATTGTCAAAATGATTGAATCTTTCACCATAATGCAATTAAAAGCAATGGAAATTATTAAAATCGTCAGATTGGATATTTTTTTAATTTCAAAGGAAAGAGAATAGTGTGAAGAAAGAAGTATTTCAAAAGGAATAAAGTGAAAAATTCTAAGTGATAAGAAGTCATTATATCAAAGTGTAATTAGTATTTAGTTTAACGGTACATAAAATAATGGTTTATTTACAATCAGTGTCATCTTAGATTCCTTTAAGTAAGGTAAAATATTTTTTATAAATAACCACAATAGATTTTAATTACTTCAAGATGTATTACTTCAGTGCTTTCCATTTTCAAGAGAATAAACATATTAAGTACTGAATTAGTTTCCTAAAAAGTACCACACTGTAGTGGTTTACAACAACAGAAATGTATTATATTACAGTTTTGGGGGCTAGAAGTCCAAACTCAAGGTGTTGACCAGGCCTTTTTCCCACTGAGACTTGTAGGGGAAAGCCCTTCATTGCCTCTCCCAGCTCCTGATGGCGGCTGTCAGTCCTCCGCATTCCTGGGCTTGCAGCTGCCCCATTCCACTGGCTGCCTGTGTTGTTACAGGACATTCTCCCTCTGTGTTTGCATCTTCACATGACCTTTCTCTCTTCTTACAAGGACACCACCTGGACTGGATTATGGCCTGCCCTGGTGACCTCATCTTAACTTGATTACATCCACAAAGACCATATTTCCAAATGAGGTCACATTCACAAGTAACAGAGGTGAGGACTTCAACAAATCTTTCTGTCAGACACAATTCAACCCATAACAGATGCTATTTGTAAAACAGAAAAGATTGATATAGATATGTGTTCAGCCCACAGATTACTTATATTCTGGTAGAGAACACACAATAATATAAGCTTTTAAGAAATAGCTATCAGAAGAAAATTCATGTAAATTGTCAAGAGTTAAAAGGAAGATAACTTTCTTTCATTGTGCTTATCCTCTAACAACTTCCATTCTAAAAAATGCAAAGAACCATAAACATATCAGACCAGTCTACTAACCCAGCATTAATTATTTAATGTTTATAATTAACCAGCTATATTTATTAATGTTTAATATATAATAGTATTATGTTCTCCTTAATAGTTTACCTTAAGACAAATGTATCTAGATTTGTTACCAAAACCCCAAGTAAGGATTTGTGTGCTTGATTCACAGTAAGCCACTCTCTAAGTCACCCGGTTTGAGGAAGAGAAAGCTTTATTATCAGAAGGGCAGCCCTATGAGAAGACAGGGGAACATTCCCAAATCTGCCTTGTCCAATCGAGCCCAGGGATGGTTTATATATGATTAGCAAGGAATGTGGGAATTAGAGTACAAACTGGGTGACCTTGAAACTTCTTGAAGTTATGCCCTGATTTTGGCCTTCTGATGTCATATGGGGGTCAAGGTGTATTTTATATTGACCCTGGAGTATTTCATGTTAAAGCTGGAGTGTTTTATGCTGATTTCACACCTGTTATAAGTTCTGCAACAGAATTTATCAACCAACATACCCCCTGTGTACAGGAATTAGCTTCAGAAAAGAGAGCAGAGGTTAGTAATTCTTGCAAAACAGTGAAGGAATGTGCAGCATGTGAGGTTACTGTGGAGGGAGAACCTAGTGAAGATTCAAGCAAATAAAGAAATATATGTCTGGGTTCAGATTTATTTATAGAAATGATCTCTATTTCCCATTTGATCTGTATTATTATTTAAATATATAAATGTCAAATAAAAATTATATAAAGCTAGAATAATGTCCAGAAACTTAGTAATTTTCTGAGGGCATGAGAGTAATTTTATATTTTCCACAGCTGCCTTTTTTTAATCAGAAATGTGCTTAGGCTTGGAAGTACCTGGTTAAACAAAGAAAATGATGTTGACATTTAAATTTTTTTCTGTTTCTACTTTTTTACCTTTGTTTCCTGTTTTCATTTTTTTAATTAAAGAAATTTCAGCCTAATTGAGATATATTGACATACAGCATTGTGTAAGTTTAAGGCATACAATGTGTTTTGATACATATATATCGCAACATATTTCCCCATAGCCTTAGTTAACATCTGCATCACATTACATATTACCATTTTTTTGTGTGTGGTGAGAACATTTAAGATATACTCTCTTAGCAACTCTCAAGTACATAATACAGTATTATTAATAATAATTGCTATGCTGTACATTAGATTCCCATAACTTATTTTGTTTTAATTTGATGTTCTTATTTAAGCTCCTGCAACCCTCAGACTACATTGTGTTTTGTGTTGATTTTCTTTGGGCAGATCAGTGAATCACCTTGAGGCATAGTTAACCCATATATAAAGTGTATATGTTAGGCAGATTTAAGTAACACCATTATTACTTACTGGTGTTCATGGTTTTATATGAGCCCCTCCTTTGAGTGTTGATGGAACTTAACACTTACTTCTAACAATAGAACATAGCAAAGAAATGGTGACAAGATGTCATGGCAGTGATTGTATTATAATATACATAAGACTTTGTCCTACTAGCAAACATTTAAGACAGGCTGCTCCTCACTGACTTTGAAGACGCAAGCTTTGTTGTCAGGAATATGTTTCTGGGTTCCATCTCTTATATAGTTCCTATAGCAAAATTTGCAAATTTAAGAAGCACCAAAACCAAATTTGAATCACATTTCCTGTTGGGGAACTTACTTGTTTCCAGTATGAAATGTGCTTCATTGAAATAGATACAAGGTACTGTTCTACTGATTTTTCTCCTTACATGTATGCTACAAAATAGAAATTATTAATGTAAAAGTTCCCAAAAGAGTTTTGCAAGGATTTTTCTAACATTTACCTTTTAACTGATTCCAAGTTCTTATATTGAATTTAAGTCTCGTTTTTGCCTCCTATGTGTGCAATACAGATGGACTTACTGTGTGCTTTTTTCATTCTGCTGTTGATGATAAGATCTGAAGAGTTCAGTAACAAACTTAGACATATGTCTTCATTTATTGGGTTTTGTCTCTCCGGATATTCAGCATTATTCAAAATCAGGCTCACTATTGTCACCAAATTAATTTGTAAAATTTTTAAAAATGATGATAAGTAAAATTATTTTTCTTCTTTTCAATCTGCTCTTCTGTAAATGGTAACTCTGCCATGCCACTCACTGTTGACTATGTAACACAAAGCAACAGAATTTTTACAAGATTTGAACATAATAATTTAGACATCAACATTATGAAATCAATTTTATCACAATTTTAAAATCATTAATTATATGAAATCACTATTATCCCAGGCATCCTGCAATCCAGTCTTTCCCAGACAGTATTTCATGTAATGTTCCATCACAGAGTTCCACATACAAAATAAAGGAGGGAGATTTTGAGTACACTGAGAACAATTATACATCAGCGAATTGGATAACCAAGAAGAAATGAGTAAATTCCTAGAAACACACAACCTAACAAGACTGAATCATGAGGAATTAGAAAGTTTAAACATACTAATAATGAGCAAGGAGACAAACTGGTAATCAAACATTCCCAACAAAAGAAAATCCTAGGACCACATGGCTTCAGAGGGTGAAATCTACCATATATTTAAAGAAGAACTAATGCTAATCCTTATCAAATGCTTCCAAAAACTGAAGAAGAGAGAACATTTCCAAACTCATTTTATGAGGCCATTATCACCCTGATATCAAGCCAGACAAAAACACTATAAGAAAACTATAGGACAGTATCTGTGATGAACATAGATGCAAAATCTTCAATAAAAGACAAACAGACCAAAGTTAGACCATTAAAAGGATCATATACTATGACCAAGTAGGATTTATCCCTGGGGTAAGATAATGGTTCAATACATGCAAATCAATTAATGTGATATTCCACACTAGCAGAATAAAGGGTAAAAATTATATTAGCATCTCCATAGATATAAGGAAAAAAAGCATTTGAAAAACTCAACATGTTTTCATGATAAACCCTTTACAAACTAAGTATAGAAGGAATTTACCTCAACACATTAAAGAGCATAAGTGAAAAGCCCTCAAGTAATATTATAGTCATTTGTGAAAATGAAAGCTTTTCTCCTAGATCAGGAGCAAGGCAAGGATGTCCACTCTTCCCACTTTTTTCAACATAGTATTAGAAGTCCTAGCCTAAGCAATAGCAGAAAAAAGAAATTTTAAAATATCCAAAATGAAAGAAAGAAGTAAAGTTAACTGTTTGAAGATATGATCTTATATATATATATATAATTCTAGACTCCACACAAAAACCTGTTAAAACTAGCCAATGAATTCAATAAAGTTTCAGGGTACAAAATCAACATACACAAAAATTAATTGCATTTCTGTATACTAACAATGAACTATCTGAAAAGGAAATTAAGAAAACAATTGCATTTACAATAGCATTAAAAAAAAAAGAAAATACTTAGGAAAACAATTAACCAAGGAGGTAAAAGACTTGTACACTTAAAACTACAAAACAATGAGAAGTTGAAGAAGACACAAATAAGTGAAGGATATTCTGTGTTCATGAGATAGATTTAATATTGTTAAAATGTCCCTACTACACAGACACATAGATTCTATGCAATCCCTATCAAAATCCCATTTTTTATAGAGATAGAAAAGACTATCCTAAAATTTATATGGAAGTACAGACGACTGAGTAGTCAAAACAATCTTGAGGTGAAAGAACAAATCTGGAAGCATCACGCTTTCTGATTTTAAAATATATTATATAGCTACAATAATCAATATAGTATGGTACTAAAAACAAAAAAATAGCCCAATGAAAGAGGATAGAGATCTCAAAGATAAATCCATGCAACTGATCTTGGAAAAAGTTGCCAAGAATACACAATAGGGAAAGGATACTCTCTTTAACAAATGGCACTGGGAAGTATGGCTATCCACATGCAAAATAATGAAATTGGACCCTTATCTATCACCATACACAAATACAAACTTAGAATGGATTAAAGATTTAAACTTCAGGCCTAGAACTATAGAATTCCTGGAAGAGGGCTTGAAGAAAACATAGGGAAAAACTTCATGACATTAGTCTTGGAAATGATTTCTTGCATGACATCAAAAGCACAAGCAACAAAAGCAAAAATACAAAAGACAAATGGAACTATATCAAACCAAAAAGCTTCCACACAGCAAAGGAAACAATCAAACAATGAAAAAATAGCCTACAGAATAGGAGAAAGTATTTGCAAGTCATCAGTCTGATAAGGGATTCAAAATACAGAAGGAATTCCTATGACTCTATAACAAAAAAACAAATTAGACAATATTGAAATGGACAAAGGACTTGAATAGACATTTCTTGAAGGAGAACATATGAATAGTCAACAGGAATATGAAAAAATGCTCAACAGGGAATCAACAGGGAAAGGTAAATCAAAAATCACAATGATATATCATACCTATTAGGATGACTATTATATAAAAAAAACAAGATTGGTGTTGCCAAGGACGAAGAGAGATTGGACCCTTATACATTGTTGGTGGGAATGTAACATGGTGCAGCCACTGTGGAAAAGAGTCTGGTGGTTCCTCAAAAAATTAAAAGTTGAATCCATATAAAATCAAGCAATCTCACAAAAGTATATATCCAAAAAATTGTAATCAGTATCTCAAAGAGATATATGCACCCCCATATTCATTGTAGCATTATTCATAAGAGTCAAAATATGGAATTAATCTAAATGTCCATCAACAGAGGAATGGGTAAATAAAATGTGGTTTACACATAGAATATTACTCAGCCTTGTAAAATAAATAAATCCTGTCATATGCAACAACTTGGGTGAACCTGGAGGACGTGATGCTAAGTGAAATAACCCAGCCACAGAAGGACAAACAGTGCACAATTCCACTTAATAAGTTATCTAGTGTAGTCAAACCCATGGAAACAAAGAATATAATGATAGCTGTCAGGAGCTGTGAGGAGGGGAAAATGGAGAGTTGCAATTCAACAGGTACAAAGTTTCAGTTAGGCAAGATGAGTAAATTCTAGAGATCTGCTGTAAACATTGTTTTACAAAATTACAAAGTTTTTCGCAAACTTTGAGACAACAGACAGAATTCCCCTTTCAAATTTCTTATATGGGTAAAGTGTTCTTATCATAATTTTTAAAAAATCTGTGGGGAAAAATTCAAAGCCAGTGTTTTGTGATTTAATTATAAATGTGGAAGCTAGTAAACATCATTGCATATTCATTAGCTTTAGAGTCCAATCGTGCATAAACATTATGTTTCTTTTCTTCTCTATCCAAAGCCCTGTTCTTCTCAAAGAATCCTCCTATATCTCCTTCAAATGGATTTTCCTTTCCTACCCTCCATCAATTACTGTTACAATATATTTAAGTGGTCCTCCTCAATTTTCTGTTTTATCTGTTCTTCACCTGTTTTTGGAAAAACCTGTTTACCTTCCCAATCCTGAGTAAGGACTCCATCTGGACTTTGGTTCTGCCAGCCTGCTGCACAGGTACGTGTGTGGGGACTGCTGTAGGGGGTACTTTCATGGCTAATCTGGATTAGATCCACTGTCTTTTAAGATTACAAACCTTTCTTGATTAACTCTGTTGTATCTGGAAGTAATTTACTAAGAAATGGTTAATGGGGAATAAACTTAAATTTCAGCATGTTTAAGTAAAGTTTTGGGGTTTTTTTTCAAAATGAACAAAACAGCAGTGGACTCAGACATTGAGATGCGACCAGTGGTTACCATGGGGGAGGGGTTGGGGTGGGCGGTGAAATAGGTGAAGGGGATAAAGAGGCACAAAGTCTCAGTCATAATATAAATTAGTGACAGGGTGGAAGTACAGCATAAGTATAGTTGATAATTCTGTAACATCTTTCTGTATTGACATATGATAACTATACTAGTTGGGGCGAGGATTTAATAATGTATATAACTGTTGAATCACTATGTTGTATACTTGAAGCCAATTTTAAAAATATATAAATATATTAATAAAGGTGGATTGTTTTTACATTAATTTTCAAAATTCATAATTTTCAGACTATACAAATTTAATGTAAATTTCCCTCAGAACATTATCTTCATTGTCTTTTAACATTCATTGTTGACAAGAAGTCTTATATCAGTCTGGTTTTTGGTTTTGGAAATAAGTTCATTTATTCATTGGAAGCTTTTCAAATCTTTTCATTATTGGTGTTCTGAAATTTCACAATCACTTATCTTCTACTTGATTATTTGTATGTATGTTTGTTTGGTTATTGTACTGGATAGTTGGGGCTTTCGATTATAGTAAAAGTTCTTGTATTATCTCTTAGAGTTTTGTTACCCACAATATCTTTCTTCTTTTTCTCTAGAATTTCTAGAATCAGAAGGTGAACTATTTCATTCATTAATGTGTTTTATGTTTCCTTATGTCAAGAAATATACAGGGATAATTGTTTTGACCACTTGTGCCCTGCATTTCTTCTTTACTTTCAATTTTAGTATTGGATTTATATTAATTTATTTGATCATCCTTTTAATTTCAGAATTTTTTCTTATTCACTGAGCAAACACATGTTCATGTTCTATGTATGCACTACATTATTAAGTGACTCTGAGGTACTAATTTTTTTTAAGTTCTCTTCTGTCCCCTGAATTATGTCTGTCTCTTTGAGTCTTTTTCTTAACTTTGACATTTCTCGTTAATATTCAAATCACTTCTTAAATGTTTGATACTTCTTTGTTGTTAAGTATAAAATTGAGACAAAACAGGAAGTTGAGGCTGATGAATTGAGCTTGTTTTTTGATGGTTGGGCATCATTTTAAGATATTTGGTGAGCTATGATGGGACACCACCTTCTAATGTCCTTCTTTTTGAGGGCTAAAAACTCTTTCTTAAGGCTAAATATTTACTATAGTATATGCTCTCTTGTAGGTATATACCACATTTTCTTTATCCATTCATCTGTCAATGAACATTTATATTGTATCCACATCTTGGCTATTGTGCATAATGCTGCAGTGACATAAGAGTGCTAATATCTCTTTGAGATCTTGATTTCAATTATTTTAGATAAATGCCCAGAATTAGGATTAATGGCTCATATGATAATTTTATTTTTAATTTTTGAAGAAGCCCCATAGTGTTTTTCATAGTAGCTACATCATTTGGCCCCCACCAACAGTGTGCAAATATTCAAATTTCTCCGCCCTCACCAACACTTGTTATCTTTTGTTTGTTTTTATAACAGCTATCCTAAAAGGTCTGATATTGCCTTGTGGTTTTGATTTGCATTTCCCTGATAAGCTGAGAATTTTTTCATTTATCTGTTGGCCATTTTATATCTCCTTTGGAGAAATATTTATTCAAGTCTTTAGTCCATTTTTAAATGCGGTTATCAGTTTTTGTAAATTCATTTTATAGAAACTAATTTTCTGGGCAAAGGATTCTTGCAACTTATTTTGTCAGACAAAATAACTAAACTGCACAGGAACATTCGCTTTGCCCTGGTCACCTGCCTCCTCCCCATCTCCTCCCCTTTCTTTATCTGCTCTTACATCTGAGAGATCATCTGAAATGAAAAAGAGTAAAGGTGCTGCTGTCAGCAGGTCTCTTTTTCTAACGCTTCCTCACTGTGATCCTGAGAGCGTTGGTGGCTTTCAGTCTCAGCCTTTCATCTACATAGGGTGACAACAGCAGAGAGCTCACTGAACTGTATGGAAAATTAAATTAGGGACTATGTGATGATACCTAACATTGAGTAAGTATTAAATACAGTCTTCAAAAAGAAATTCCTTTTCTAGTCTTATTTTTACTCTTCCTGTCCTGTTTTCCCATAGTCAAGTTGACATTTAGTTAAGCTAATTACAGTGTTTTTGCTTCAGCCTATTGCACAACTTCCTTTCCATCTTAACCCTTAGGTTATTCAGGTCCTTCAGAAAATGCAGCCCTCCAGTGTAACATGCCTCAGCCAAGCTAAGTTCAGCCATTCTTCTATGGGCAATTTTCCTTTGTAAGAGAAACCAAAATCAAAGTTACACAAAACATGAAATTTTCTGTGGCAGAAATGTTAAGGCATTCTTTACATTCTTCAGTATGTTTTAAAACACACACAGATACACCAGTGCTGTTGGAGATAACTGCATCCATTCATATCCAACTCTTGATTTTAGTGGGGGTAATTTTTTAGTTTGTAGTTATCTTTTTCCTTTATTTCTTCACCCATGTCTGCCTTTTGGCTGTTTTTACAGTCAGGAGAAACTCCCTCAGAGGATGAGAAATGGGAATAAAAGAAGAGGACATTCAAACTCAGGCTGTACCCAAGCAACATAACGTGGATCCTCAGGGGCGAGAGAAAACCCATTCGGTTGGCTGTGGGGATCTTAGTGACTAATCACACTCACCGTCTGATTTCAGAATGTCATCCACACAGTGCTAATCAGCTACTTCAACTCAGTTTTCTTCTTGAAATAGTCGATTGGTATTCGTTACCACAGTGATGTCCATGGCGCCCAAGCCATCAAGCATGCTGAGTGATTGTCTTGGCCTTTGACTGGCAGGCAGGTGTCTCCAATTAGCATTCAGCCTCATCCTGGTCTGTATACTGATTCACTGACCAATTCTCATTCCACGTCTGCCTGTGAGGGCTTCGCATCACAGCAACTTCAAAGATAGTGGGAACCTGTCAGCTACACCAATACCCTAGGAAACAATATAGCTAGTGACTTTAAGGCCACTGGAAGAACTGACTTCACTCACTCTCACTCTCCAGGCTGGAATGAAGGAATAATTGGTTTACGTTCTGGAATGATTTACTGTGTATAAGGTTTTGCCACCAACAGTTTTCCATTTTTTTCCTGAGAGGATTTTTTTTCTATAAATGTCATAGTCCTTGCCAAAACAACCTCGACGAAAAACTGACTTGTTTTTCAAAACACCAAAATTCAGTTTATTACAACCAGTTACACCATCTATAGTTATCTTAGTTTTCTATTTTCTAAGCACTTTCTATGCACAGATGAGGTTGGGTAACTATGGATGTCTGTGGATTTCAAGCAAGTGTGCTTTAACTTCTAATTAGAATGAGAATTAATAGTGGGAGTCTTATGTGTCAGTTTGATATTATTTCAAATCCACTTGTTTGTGACTTAAATTAAATTGCTTTAAGCCACTTGTTTATGAAAAAGATTTTTTTTAATGAAGTTGTTTTTAGAAGTAAAGTTGTTTTGATATAAGAATGAAGGAAGTTGTGTCAGGAGATCATCTTTTCATTTATTCTGACCAATAAGAACTCAGTAGCTGGGCTGCTGAAGGCCTCCTCCAGGGCTCATCAGTAAAAACATATGAAGAAACAATTGTGGCAAAGGACTATAAATGCCAAGAATATGTGATGACTATTTGGTAGTGTTTGGGCTGGGCATGACTATCCTTTGCTGATCTGTGAAGTGCCAGGGTAAGGGCAACTCTTCACATGGCAGTGGCGAAAGCCATGGAGTGGCCAAAGAAAAAGCATAGCTTTCCCATCAAAATGTGCACTGTTGTTCCTTAGCAACATGTTCTAGCAACTTCTGGGCTGGCAGCTGTACATCAGCTCTCCCTTGGCTAAGCCGTCTCTCTGGAGTACCACCTCATACAAAGGCACAAGTCAACTAAATTCAGAAATTGTTCCTTCCACCTCCCCTTGCCTGGAACAATACTGTGATTCATCTATCATTGTTTTGGAGTATGTTATTTCTTTCTTTCTTGGCTTATTAAGAGACATCTTGCTGCTATTGGTTTATCAAATTCCCATGGTGAACCTGTATTAAATAAATTGCTGGCAAAGACAAACTCAGTCTCAGCATTAATTTGCTTCCTCAAAACAAAACAGGAATATAGTCAGCTAAATTGTGTATAAATAAGTTGTTCTTTAGAAGCAGTATTAAACTCTTGGCCAGAGTGTTTTCTATTGTTTCACAATATGAACTCTAAGAAAACATCTGAAACACCTATATTTACATGTTTCCTTTAAATTCAGTCTTTTTTCCCATAGAAACAGGATAGAGAAAAGCCATGAAAGACTCCTACTCAGACACCCATTGGATATTTCAATTGCCTGTTGTTAAATTAATGCTGTTCATTCCAATTATCAAATCTTATTCAGGTTCCCTCAAAAAAGTGTGCTTGAAAGCTGCAATAATAAGTACCAGAATCTCCCCCTTCCCCATTGGCTGAAGTTGTCACAGTTGCCCTCTAAATATTGGAATGACCCTAATAAGGAGTAAATTGTGGGAGAGATCTTTTCTAGTCAGGCTTATTTTTGCAATATTTGAACTGAAAACATTCATGACACATGGATATGCTGATGAGGCAAAGAAAAGCAGGATTAGGAAGAAAAGGGAGGAATAGAAAATTAATGAGGATTTTATATGAAGAGCAAGGAACAATAGAGCTGTAGTCTCCCTAATTTAGAACTGTATGAATATGTTCTGCATCTTGCAGTAGGAGAGAGAAGTAAGCCAGGTGCTGAAAGTCTGAGGGCCTTTGAATATCTCTCTATTATTATTTTTAAAGGAATGAGGCTGAAAAGGAAATGTGTAAGGTAAGTTGGCAAAGTGCAAAATTCATTTCACACCTGTTATGTATGGGTCTAAAGAAACTGGCTCAAAGATTTGAAAGGGCAAGTCACTCTATGCATGAGGAGTAATGACCTGCCTGGTCTTCAGGACACTGCGGTGGCAGACAACAATCCTGTTGTGGAAACTTATGACAGTAGAGAAATTAATTAGCTCTTTCTTCCAGCCCTGTGAGGCTACAGCAAGAATTAAAACTCCTGTAAGTAGCACCCCAGCAGGGGGCATGGACTTCATGCGGAACAAGGAGGGGAAGTACTTTTCTGTCAACCAATTGTCACATTCCTGTCCCCAAAAGAAAGGATGAAAACAACAAAAAAATAGCACTTTTTTCCCAATTTCAGCATTTAATTGAGATCTTAGGTTGCTTTTTAAAATGAAATATGGAATAATTAACTCTCTTATCAGACAACAGTCAGACTGCAATGATTATTTAGAGGAGTTAGAAAGGGAGTCTGTTCTATAATCAACATGACCTTTATCATTTATTAGGTTGTTTGTTTAGCTGCTTTAAAAGTTTTTTCTGAAACTTTTCTTTTTAACTACATGGGTAAATATCTTTGTAGTCTTTATTAATTGATTTTTAAAGTCACATTCAGAATTCCATGTCTTGCATTTGCAAAGGTCAGAAATGTTTTGCACATAAATGGCATGGGGGAGTTCTATAAATAATACTTCTGATTTTAAAAGGTCACATGAGAGGAAAAAATTCAGTTTTGTACTTTATATGTCTCAGACATATCATTTGCTTTTGTAAATGAGTCTTTTGCCAACGTACCATATAATAAGCCCTTCTTAACACTGACCTTTCACCTTCTATAATATGGATTTTACTACAATTAGGTTAGGAGGAGAGAGTATACCTCATCTGGCTGGGTGACCGGTGTATACCTGAAAAGGGTAATTCTTGGAACCATGACACTTTTAGAGTTGAGAGGAGTGTTAAAGATTAACCTAAATACCTTCTTTGATCAAAGAAGACATAAAGACCACATGCCACATAACCTGTCCCAGTAACAGAGCTAGTCATGTCACGGTGGAACTAGACCCGAGGTACCCTCATTTCCAGTCTGTGCTCGTTGTTGATGCAGTCTCAATGAGCTACTGGAAATACTCCCTTCAGAAGGAAGGCCTTCACAAAGCTAATTCTCAAAAATAAAGTCCCAATTTAAATTTATTTAAAATAAATCTTTATTGAAGTATCACAAAAATACATAAAGATGTCAAATAATACAGGTATAGTCAGATGAATTATCATGGAACCAGTAGCCAAATAAAGAGATTATTGTCTGCACCCCAGAATCTTCCCCTTGGGCTCTCTCTCTCACTTCCCTGCAGACAATAGCAATCCTGATTTCTGTCATCACATATTGTTTTGTGCCTGCTTTTGAACTTCATATATAAGTATACTCTTTTCCATTTACATTTTCCATTACAGTTTACCGGGGGTATCCCCCACCTCCCTTTGTTTAATAACAGAATGGAAAACTTTACCATGCCTGCCATGTCTGGTACACAGGAAAGTGCACAAGCCGAAGCCAGTGCCTCAGTGACAATGCATTGAGCAGACCAGACGAACCACACAGTTTTCATCCTGCTGCCCGTGTGTAAGTCCAGGGAGAGGAAATCCCGGGGCAAAATACCTCTAAAAACCGAAATCAGTCAAAGGGAGAAATAAAGTTTAAAACCCGTTATTGCTTACAAACTAGAGTCCAGGGCTGTCTCTCTCCCCTGCTCAGGAAAGGAAGCAAGCCAGCCCCTCCCCTTAAACTCTCAGGTTCAGACATGCCCTCAGTTGCTCAGGTAATTACCCATTGACATGGAGATGAACTTCTCTCCACCCCTGAGGATATGCAAATGAACTAAAGCCAGACGAGATACTCTGGAATTGTTACAATTTTACCCACACCCTGTCACTAGCTGCTTCAGAAACTAAGTCTCATTAAGTATGTTTAAAGGCAAATATACACCTTGTGACTTATGCCCTCTCTCTCAGATCAATGGGCAGAAAAAGTCTAGGCTTGGCAAAGAAGCAGATAAAGAAAATCAAGGAGAGCAGGGTAGGAGTTAATTCATCTTTGTTAAGAATCTTCATTTCAGAAAAATTGACAGCATCAGCCATGAGATTCTAGCTGAGGATGAAAGAAAGAAACTCCTATTTTCATTTTCCTGGAGAAATAAGGATTAAAAACAAATTGGACTGGGGAGGTTGGGAGGGGCTTGGGAAACAAGCAGAACATTCTTACCTGACTGATCAGATCTGTTCATAGAGCTACAGGTCTAAGATTTTCAGCTTACTCCTGGAAAGAATTAGAAACATGGAGAGATGCGAATTACACGTACAGTCAGGATGAAAGTAAATTCAACAAAAAGCTCTCATTTTCTTTCATTTTAGTGAAATATCTCTGCATTTCTTAGCTCCTAATTTCATTTTTATTTGTGTTATAGTTCATATAATTCTTAGTTGGGACTCCAAGAACCAAAACATTAAGCTTCAATCCATGTTGATGTGTCAAATGGGAAACTTTTTTCTTTTGTGCCAAATGGACTTAAATATTCCCTGAATTACAAATTGTCTTAAAGTGGAAATCAGCCTGAGGAGAGTTAAGAGTACATTGCACTAAAGGATAACTTCATTGAATTAGTTAAAATCTCAAAATTTTAATAATGGATTATTTATGTTTAAAATGACAATGGAAGTTCTGTTTTATTTCACATATATCTTTTCAAAAGTATCAATTAGCTTTCTCTTAGATCTAAGTGAGTTTTATATACACTAAGCACTGGTGAATATTGGCTCATATATTAGATAAGCAGGGCATATGTAACTGGCTTCTGTTTTTTTATAGGTGCTGTTATGTGAGGGTATGTGTGGTATATAGTGAAATTTGTCAGGGTAACAGCAAGAAGACCCACATTCTAAACCATCTCCCCTTTCCTTGTCCCAAAATACGAGCTCCAGTTAAACTGGAAAATACTCTTGTCATTGCTATCTTTCCCCTCACAATAGGAAAATATTTAATCTAGCTGCAGATAGAGGTTGTCTAATGCACCAAACAAATTAAAAAGAATATGGAAAATGCCCCAAATTATCCCACCATTTCTAGTCATTGTTAGTTTGACCAAATGCTAAAAGTAATTCATCTTGTATAAATAATAACAAAATCAAATATTTAAATCCAGATATAGAGCCAGGTTATAACTAGAATATATTTAATTTTTTAAAAACTTACATTTATCTGGTAAGATTTGGCTCTTTGTCCAATCAGAATAATATAAGACCAGAAGTCTAACTGAAACTTGCCTACTTCAAACTTAATATCCTATTTCCTTTAGTTTCAGTGAAAATAAATCTCTTTGCCTTAATGCCATCCAGAACAACAGCTAATGTCTGCTGGACATCCACTTTGTACAGAGTTTTACAAGCACTATCTTATTTCAATTCATAAAAACTCCTGAGGTAGATTCTATTTTTGTCATTTATTTCATATATGAGAAAACTGAGTCTGAGTAGTGGTAGACCTAAGGCTTGCAATCAGACTTTTCACAATCCAGAAGATATCAGAATTGCAGCATATCTGGCAATCCAAGGAGATAGCCAGTGAATAAATAATATCACTATCTCTATCTAGCTACCTTTCTATCAGTGATTTTCAAAGAAATATGTACAGGAATTATGAGCATATTTGCTATAAATAGATGTATTCTTCTACCTAAGAATTTAGAATCTCCTTTCTTTTTCTGAGAAAAATTTTATGAATTAGTAGGGCTCTCTAAACTTTACATGTCTCTCTTAGTATTAAGTTATATAATATCAGGGTTCTTTTCATTACACAGACAGGAAACACTTAGATTGACTTAAGCAGGAAGAACAGTAATAAAATATTGGCTTATGGAGCTAAAAAGTCAAGGGATGGCATAAAGGACAGCTTGATCAGAGGCTTCAGTGATGTTGTCAGGACCATACTTCTCTCTGTGTGGTGGTGACATGGCTGCCACCAGCATTAGATTTCATACTCTGAGGACAAGCATAAAAGAAAACTTGCTTTCTTTCAGCAGATCCACCCACATCCTGTCACAACTAATTCTATTGAATATGACTTTGTCAAGAGCAAATTCGCAAGCTAATCAATGTGCCTGTGGAAATGTTATGCTTTACCTGTCCAGGTCTGGGTCATATGTCCACTCCTGTAATTGGGGCTGCGGGGGGTGGGAAGTCCTGTATAGTACCTACGGATTAATGATGGACATTTATCACAAGAAGGAGTGATGGATGCTATGTGGCAAAAAAAAAACCAAAGTTATCGTGCAGTGTCCTTATTAGTTCAGGTATTTCACAAGGGATATGAAATAGTTTTGTAGGAAAGTGATAGTATTAGGGCAGAACTAATGGGGAGAAAAATGTGTATCAAACACCAAATCTTATGGTAAAGATTTGAAAATCGTGGCCTTTTACCAAATACCTAAATGTGATTTTTGTGTTAGCTATATAAATGATTGGATGATGAAAATAAGATCAATTATAATTGTTAATTAAAAATAAATACTTGGTCCTAGTATATAGGAAGACAGGAAATTTTGTATTAAACTAGGAATCTGGTCTGTCTTGAAATCTAGAATTTTCTGCTGAGGGCCTTATTTTATGGGTAAAAATATGGTGGATACAAAGAACATCACTTTTTCTAAATGATCTCAAAACAATGTAACCCCCAAGTCAATGCACTTCACAAGTTCCCTGGGTCACTAGTTCCAGGATTATTGTATTGGATGATCTATATCTCTTTTCCTGACATTGGGTTATGTCTGAAATAAGAGGCTGGTATGATCTACTCAATTCTTTTACCAGCACTTTTAACAAAGGATTGTTGGAAAAGGACTTCAGCTAAAGGGCAATAAATAAAATGTCCAACAGCAAGAAAGCATATGGAAAGGGATGATGTCACCTCATTTCCATGGTCTAGATGTATTTTACCTCACCCTCAGTGTCTGAAAAGGTGGAAGAGTTTTTTAGTCCCACTATGCACCACTGATCTTAGAAAACTATACACGATCTAACCTTGGTTATAGTAATCAACCATTCTGAGTGTTTGCATTTATTGCTCTTATTCTGTCCCTTTCAGGTGATTAAGATTTTTTGTTGTCATTTTATAGCCATCATTAATGGAAGAGGTTTTAAAACATTTTTACAGCTGTATTGAGATATAATTGACATATGACATTGTGTAAGTTTAAGTTATACATCATGATGATACATGTATTTATTGTGAATTTGGGGAGGAAAATACTCAGAAAGTTCTCAAATCCCTCCCTCTCTTGGCAGGTGTGGTGGGAAGCCAAGGAAGCCAAGGAGACAAAGTTTCTGTTGAGGCTTCAAGAATGTAGAGGAATCACAGGGTACTTGGGTGCTTAAGATTGTAACAATGTACCAATGCTTTCCCTCCCCTTACCAGGACTCACTGGTATGGAACAGCTTGATCACCGTCATGGAAGCCCATTAGTTAAATATATCATATCCAGGTAACCTTTACAAAAATAGATTAAAATATAACTAGCATCCTGAATACACCTATAGTGATCTAATAGCTCCTACTGCAATGGTTCCTGGGTGTAGATTTCCCCCTAGCTTTGTAGTAAATGTATGAAAGGCATGGCCCTGCTGTACTTGGGGCTCAGACCTTTGGAGATCACTCTCCTCTAAGCCTACTGGCATAAAATAAACCTCCACCCTCCAAGACCTCTGAGTGCTGCTTGGTTCTTCTGTCAGCAATCCACTACAGGTTTTCCATAACAAAGTTATTACCACATAGGGTTAGTTAAGACATCCATCACCTCACATAATTACCTTTTTAGTGAGTGTAGTAAACACTTGAAATCTACTCTCTTAGCAACTTTCAAAGATATAACACATTATTTTTAACTACAGTCACTGTACTGTACACTAGATCCCAGAACATACTCATTTTATAACTGGAAGTTTGTACATTTAGTCAACATCTCCCCATAGCCCCCACCCTCCTACTCTCGGCATTCTACTCTGTCTCTATGATTTCAGAGTTTTTAGATTCTACATATAAGTGAGATCACACTGTATTTGTTTCTTTATGACATTTCACATAGCACAGTGCTCTCAAGGTTTTTCTGTGTTGTTACAACAGGCAGAATTTCCTTTTTTTTAATGACTGAATAATATATATATATATGTATGTATGTATGTGTGTGTGTGTGTGTGTGTGTGTGTATATACACACACACATTTTCTTTATTCCTTAATCCATTGATGGACACTTAGGCTGCTTCCATGTCTTGGCTCTTGTGAATAATGCTGCAATGAACATGGGGAGCAGATGTCTCTTCAAGATACTGTTATCATTTCCTTTGTATATATACCCAGAAGTAGTATTGCTTGATCATATGGTAGTTTTATTTTTCATTTTTTGAATTCCATACTGTTTTCCATAATGGCTGTACCAGTTTACATTTTTACAAACAGTATACAAGGGTTCCCTTTCCCCTACACTGCAAACACTTGCTATTTCTTGTTCTTCCATTGGCTTGAAGTAATATTTCATTGTTGTTTTAATTTACATATCTGATGATTAGTGATACTGAACATTTTTTCATATGTCTGTTGGCCATTTGTATGTCTTCTTGGAAAAATGTCTATTCAGGTCTTTTGCCCATTTTTAAAGGAATTATTTGTTTTTTGGTTGCAGAGTTATATGATTTCCTTATGTATTTTGGATATTAACCTTTAGTCAGATAGGTGGTTTGCTATCTCCTATGCCATAGGTTGCCTTTCCATTTTGTTGATTGTTTCTTTTGTTGTAAAGAAGCCTTTTAGTCTGACATAGTCCCACTTAATTATTTCTGATTTTATTGCTTGTGTTTTTGGTGTCGTGAAGATAAATGTTGCCAAAACCAATGTCATGATGTTTTCCCCTGTTTTCTTCTAGGAATTTTATGGTTCCAGATCTCACATTAAAATATTTAATCCATTTCAAGTTAGTTTTTGTGAGTGATGTAACATAGGAGGCCAATTTCATTATTTTGCATGTGAATGTCCAATCTTCCCAACTCTGTTTATTGAAGAGACTGTCCTTTCCTCAGTGAATATTTTTGGCTCACTTGTCAAAAATTTTTGACTATATGTTTATCACTGAGCTCTCAGGTGCATTACCTTTATCTGTACATCTGTTTTTATGCCAGAACCATACTGTTTTGATTAACATAGCTTTGTAGCAATATTTGAAATCTGGAAGTGTGATACCTCCAGCTTCATTCTTTTTCAGAATTGCTTTGGCTATGAAGGGTCTTTTATGGTTCCATACATATTTTATCATTATTTTTTCTATTTTTCTATTTCTGTGAGAGATGGCAAAATAATCTTGATAGAGATGTTGTTAATCTATACATGTCTTTGAATAGTATGGACATTTTAACATATTAACTCATTTGATTCATGAACACAAGACATCTTTCCATTTATTTGTGTCTTCTTCAATTCCTTTCATCAAAGTCTTACAGTTTTCAGCAAACAGATATTTAACTTCTTTGGTTAAATTTATTCCTAAGTATGTTACTGTTTCTATTATTTATTTTTTCCAGATATTTCCTTGTTAGTGTATAGAAATTCAACTAGTTTCTGTATGCTGATTTTGTATCCTGAATTTATTAGTTCTGTTTATTGGCAGTCTTTAGAATTTTCTGATAAAATTATATCATCTGTAGACAGAGATGATTTTACAAACTCTTCCATTCTAATTTGAATGCCTTTTTTTTTTCTTGACTAATTATTCTTACCAGAACATCTAAAACTAGGTCAAATAGGAATGGTAAGAGTGGGCACCCTTGTCTTATTCTTAATCTTAGAAGAAAAGCTTTGAACCATTCACCACTGAGCATGTTCGTGGTGAGCTTTTCATATTTGGCCTTTATTATGTAGAGATATGTTCCTTTTACACCCAGTTTGTTGAGAGTTTATATCATGAAAGGATGTTGATTTTTGTCAAATGCTTTTCCTGCATATATTGAGATGATCATATGATTTTTTTATCTTTCATTTATTAGTGTGATGTATCACACTGATTTGCAAATGCTAAACCATCCTTGCATTCCAAGGATAAATCCCACTTAATCAGGGTGTAATATACTTTCAATGTACTGTTGAGTTCAGTTTTCTACAATTCTGTTGAGAATTTTTGCATCTATGTTCATTAGCAATATGACCTCTAGTATTCTTTCCTTTAGTGCCCTTACCTAGCTTTGGTATCAAGGTAATGCTGCTTTGGGGGAGGGGTAACACAGGCAAATGGAAACCATTCCTCTTATCCTCTTCAGTGCATCCAATCTTGAACTTTTTTTTTCTCCAACAGTGTGCTGGAACATCTCTGCTAGACTCCTGGACTTCCACAAGGGCTCTCTCATCCATAGGAGATTGCCTAAATCAGTGCTTTCTGAAGGGAAGATGGTAGAAAATTCTTATTCTACCATGTTGACCATGTGACTCTCAATTATTATAAGAGATTTAAGCTAAGACTTGGAAAACTTTAAAAAGCAAGTGATTAGCCACATGGGAGAAATGTCTTTTACCAGAGTTAAGTAATTAATGGAACCCTTGACATGGAGGCCACAGGTGCTTAGCCTATCAGTACTGAAGCTTCCTTTTAAGGCATAAGAGTATAGGATTTTTCCTTACTAAAAAAAAGTGGACGCTGCTCTCTTCTTTTTGAGGCAGCCATTCTATCCTGCAGGCAATAAACTCACTCTGATGGAAAAAAAAAGTGTTTATATTTTCATTGGGTATAATATACCACCATTTAGAAATGAATAAAATAACTTTATGACCAATTGGCTCATGGCCAATAGTTCTTTCAAAGTCCTTTGTGTTTTGGTAATGGTTACATTTCTGTAAACTGGTAGTAACATTATTCATAATATAATTATGAATAAATATAGCTGACACTGAATGTTCATTATGTGCCATGTATCTGCTAAGTACTTTTTAAGATTTTTCTTCAGCAGAAAAACAAACCTGTATATCTAACTGCTTAATGTACATCTCTTGAGTATTTTTAAAGCATCTTGTCATCTTCAGCCCCAAACTTTCTATGCCCCTGTGTTTTCTGGATTGGTAAATTGCATCCCTATACATTCAGCTCCTCAATCTTCAATCTAGCATCATATTTGACTTATTCTTTCTCTCCATCCTGACTGATGAAACAGCAAACCCTTGTTTATATAACTGTCATTTCTAGTGTTGCAAAGTGGCCTACCATTCTTTATTTCCATGACTGTCACCTGCTTTATACCTTCTTGTTCCATTGTAGGAGGCTCTTAACAGATCTCCTTATATATACCTTGCTGCCCTCTAACCTATGCTCTACTCTGTAGCAGAGATATCATTTAAAATGCCAACACGTTCATGTCATTACCTTATGAAACACCCGTCTAGAGAATACACAATTACCCTCCCTTTTTGCCTCACCTGTTGCCTCCTCTCCTACTCCTTACTTTAGTTTTTCTGAACATTTAGGCCTTAGGTTAGAAGGATTTCCTTGACACTCCTTACACTTGTTTTGGTATATCCATCATGAATCCATGGTACATTTTACTTTTCCTTTTTAAACTCACAATTATGTGTATTCTGTCTTCCCTATAAGAAATAGACTCCATGAAGGTAGGAAATGCAGTCATGCTTACCACAATATTTACATTGTCAAGCACAATGCAATCACTCAATTAGTTTCTTTTTAATGAATAAATAAATCCTACCTTGGTTCTCCAGTTCCAAGCCTGAGCTCTTTACACTATGCCATTCTCCTTTTAGAAACATTTCAATTTAATTCTCATGTTGTAAAATTTCAGTATTTGCCTCAGGGCTCCAGTAGGTATAATGAATATAATCAATATAAACATTTATGTTTTGTTTTCTATTTAGACAATACCTCAGTTTTTCTTAGTAATAAACTTTTCAGGCTCTTTTTGAAATTCTTAGTAAAAAGATCAGGGAGGAATAGGCATTTCTGAGTGAATGTGATTAAAGTACGCTTTAAGTAGCACTGGATAATCCTAAAGCAAATAAAAAATGTGCTCCAGGCAAAAGATTTTGAATACTGACATTTCTCAAAAAGAAAAAAAGTAATCCTGATGGAAAAAGTCAGAAATTTGTTAAATTTCATGTTTATTACTGATTTTACTTTTAATTATACAAGAGAGCACAATTATGATTAGCAAACATAATGTAGGGGGTCACAGGGAAGGCAGTATAGCACAGAGAAGACAAGTAGTGACTCTGTAGCATCTTACTACACTGATGGACAGTGACTGCAATGGGGCCTGTGGTGGGGACTTGATAATGGGGGGAATCAAGTAACCACAATGTTGCTCATGTGATCATATATTAATGATACCATAAGAAAAAAAAGAGGGCACAATAATATTAGGATCTCTGAAGGCCTTAATAGGACTCAATTATGAATACTGGTGTTAAAAAAAGTCTGACTTTCTATATTTCTTAAACAAGAATTTTTCACTTTGTATAATAATAATAACTGCTTAGTATTAAATCTCAGATACTATGGCAGATATTTTACATGTATCATTTCTCATTCATGCTATCATGGAAGTTAGCATCATCTTTCTAGTTATAAATAAGGAAAGTGAGAGTTAGAATGACCAGGTAACTAGCAAGCTCCTTGGCCTGCCTTCTTTCTGGCAGGTCACGCTGGTTCACTCTGTGTGACAGGAGATATGACTTCTTCCTCATCATATTCATCCTAGTAAGACAATTCCAGTGCTGACTATGCAGCAGGATTGCATATATTGCTCCAATCTGCTTAAATTGGCTACTGTGCAAAACTGAAGCAAAGCGGTAGCAGCTCAATAGAAAATCTGTATGTTGCAACAGGAAGCTCACAGGGAAGCAGCAGATCTCTAATTTAGAACAATCAGCACAGCAGGTAATGTGGTAGGGCTTAGTGTGTTTTGAAGGAAAATATACAAGAGTTTCAGACATTGTGGTTGACAAGAGAGCTGAGATTTATTGTAGAACTAAGCATTTTCTTTAAAATCAGTCATTGCATGGATCTGGAGTCAGCAGCTAAACTTCCTTTATCCAGAGTCTTCTTATGTCGTTAACTGATGTTATTTAGACAGATATCAGTATTCAGTATTTATAAAGCTATGGATAAAATTTGAGAAAATAAAATATTTTCCATGGTAAGACAAGTATGATCCAAGAAAGTATATTGAATAAGTCAAATTTACCTGACAGAATTTGGAAGTAGCTAAAAAGATGAATTGAGGAAATGATACAACCGTAATTTGTGACAGATAGTCTTGAAGAGGTAGTCTACCTTAACTTTCTAGAATATTTTTGGCTTTCCCCCAGAGACAGTCTCTTGAGGTGGCAGGGGTCAGCTGGCCTCCTCCGGCAGCACCGGCGCATCCGGATCCTCAGAAGGAATGCCAGCGCCGAGTCTGGCCTGGGGGCCGTGTGAAGGAGAGATAAAGGTGTGCGTGCTTATAGGAGTTTCTGAGAAAGTGTACAGGAAAGGTGGTAAGAAAAGTTAATAAAGCATGTGGCAATTTGGTCAATGTAAAATGAGTGTCTAAAAACCAATGAAACATGTTTACCTCAAAAGTAGGTTCATAACATTTCCCCTTGGTTTTAATTTATTAGAAAATGTTCTATTTCTGTTTTTTTTAAGTTTCCTTTATAATGCACACATTTAAAACAGCCCTTTCCTTTCTAAGCCAACTCCACCTGCTGATTACACACCACTTCTCATCCCCTGAGAGAATGCTTGCCTGACTTTCCACTTGATGCCTTCTTGCTTCTTCATGTGAATTTCAGTGAGTCACAGTGACAGTGCCTCTCATAACAGCCTGACATGCAGCTAGTACTGTAGTTATAAATGCATCGACTTTCCCCATGTGGTGGAATGTGATAGTCATGGGATATGGTGCTAGTGAAGCCAAGTGCTCTTATCCTCTAATATGTTAATTGGTGTCACTCAGAGAAATTGCCCATTTTAAGGATACTTTCAGGGATTATATCTCTGACCCCAGGGAGGGTGCATATTGCTTACAGGGTTAAGCAAGCTTTGCCCTTGTCCCCAGACAGCCATTTTCCATTTACTCCACAGTAAAATTGAATAAACATTAAGGGGAAAAGGTCTGACAATATTTTCCAGCTTCCCTTGCAGCAAAGTGTGGTCATGTTTCCAAAGCTGTGCTATAGGGATGGGAATGACCTGGCTACCTGAAGCCTCAGAGCAGGAAAGCCCAACCCTGCACTCCCTATCTCCACCTTCTCCATAAGAAAAAAATCAACTCTTGTCTTACTTAAAGCCACTGTTATTCTGGGTCTTTGTTCTCAAGAGTGAACGAATCCAAAGTGATTTATAAGGCAAAGAATGTGAATGCTCAGTGAACCACTACTGATTTTATTTAGAACTTATATCTGCAGAATATTAGTCAAAATGATGAAAATAATTGAGCACAATACTTATTAAGTAAGCATTCAGGGTGATAATTTGCAATAACTAAATTTAACAAAAAATTATTCAGGTTGTCTATTAGATTAAATTATATGAGAACATACGTAGTTCATCTGATTAGGTACAAACTGAATGGCCAATATTAATTATATTTTATTCCTTCTCATGAAAAGCACTGAGTTTCCTTTATAAAATTCTTGCTGTTTATTTTTATTATAAACATCATTATAAAGAAGGATAATAGAGACCTTCCCTGACCTATAGCTGCTCCACTGTAAAAGTACTCAGATAATCTGGTAACACTCCTCTAGAATAATGTTATCTAACCATACAATTTGTTTTATACCCAAGCAGTAGCTTCTCTCCCACTATGACAGATAGCTACACTAGGGGCTCTAAATGCCTCCTGCAAGCGATGTCCTCATGTGGTGACTTCCCCTTCCACCCTGACACTGGGCTTGGCCAGGTGACTTGCTTTAGCTAACGGGACATCAGCAAACACATGTCAAGAAGAAACTTGATATTATTTGCACATTGCAGCTTGTCCTGCCACCACTTGAGGAGGCTGTGGCTAGGTTCCTTAAGATGAAAGGTCACCTGGAGAGACGTGTCCAGCTCTCAGGAACCTTCCTGGTGAAGACGGCTGTTTATGCAAGTCTGGGTGAGATCAACAGAAGAACCAGAGTCATGAGAATCATTAAATCACTATTGTTTCACTCTGGTAAGTTTTGGAGCGATTTGTTACTTAGTTATAGATAACAGATACATAAATGCACACAAACTTCTTTTATATGTATGATGTATATGTTTTTTTCATAGTAAGAAATAGAATAAAATATAAATTAGCTAAGCTTTGCTTTTCTCCTTATATGTTGATTAATATCAAGGGAATCAGCAAAAAATCTTACTCCATCTTTTATGTGTTTGTCAGTTAGAAATTAGAGGAAACTATTAACTATTAAGTTTGTGTACTGTGTAAGCTTTGACCAGAGACTGATGCTTTGGTTAGCTACAGTAGAAGTCTATCCACACAATAACATGTTTTAAATGATAAAAAAACATATCATGATAAATTTTAAGTATTTTGTATTTAAATTTCAGGAACTTTAGTGGGAACCAAATCTCAAGATGTGAGAGAGAGAGTGAGATTGTCACTGTGGCCGTATTTTTAAGAAGCAAATTAAACAATAGCCGCTATCCAAAAGACAAGAAATAACAAGTGTTGGCAAGGATGTGGAGAAAAGGAGACCCTCCTACACTGTTGGTGGGAGTGTAAATTGGTACAACCACTGTGTAAAACAATATGGAGTTTCCTAAAAAAACTAAAAATAGAAATATCACATCACCCAATAATTCCACTTCTAGGAGTTTACCCAAAAAAAGTAAAGTCCTTCTTTTGAAAAGACATATGCACCTCATTGTTTATCGCAACATTATTTACAAAAGCCAAGACATGGAAGCAAACAAAGTGTTGATCAGTAGATGAATGGATAAAGAAGATGTGGTACATATACACAATGGAATACCATTCAGCCACAAAAAAGAAAGAACAACATGGCTGAAACCAGAGGGTATAATGCTAAGTGAAATAAGCCAGGCAGAGAAAAATAAATACTATATGATTTCATTTATTTGTGGAATCTGAAAACAAAACAAAACAAAATGAACAAAGTAGCAGTAGACTCACAGACACTGAGACGTGTCTGGTTGTTACCATGGGGGAGGCTTTGGGGTGAGTAGGGGGCAGGGAGAGAGAGGGGATAAAAGGGCACCAAAATTCTCAATCATAATATAAGTTGGTCATGAGGATGTTAGCGAGACAGGGACTGTGGGTGTAGTTAGAGTAGGGGGAGGGCCTTCGGAAAAAACAAGGCAGAATATTTGCACTTAGAGCAATGTAACTACATGCAAGGAAACCCCCTTCCAAAACTCTGTGTTGAACATTAAGCTCCAGGGTCATTCTTCAGTAAGATCAGTTGGTGATCCCCAGATAAAGAAGAGTAGCACATGTTGTTATTATGCTAATTATTTGTAAGATTCACTTTAGCATGCTAAAAAGCCCAGGACAAACTGGGCAACTAATTTAGCATGCAGACCCAGCTGTAAACAACATATTAAAAGGCAGCAAAGATTCCACCTTAAAGATAAGATTGCATTTTAACACCCAGGAAGTTTGAGAAGCAGGATTATTAACTTACTCTTTAGCAAACAGACAATACCTCAGCCCACCTTGGGGGCTGGGCAGGCCGCCTTCTGATACGCTCCTAGACCAAGATGCCAATATCTTGGAGAGAGAGATAGGGGTGAGAAATTCCTTGTGTTAAGTTAATTCTGGGTGTTCAGACACCACTTAGCAGGTCTGTACCCCTGAACTTTTCATGTTCTCGAAAAATCCTCATCTGCCTATAAAACCCCTAGACAACAAAGCACTCCGGACTCTCTTGTCCCCTCCTGGCATGAGCCGGGTGCTCTGTCCTTTCACTTCATTTCTAAATAAAAGCCTCTACCTTGCTCTCCTACTTTGAATGTTTATGAAGCTCATTCTTTGGCTTCGTGAACAAGAACCCCAGCATCATTAGTACAACAAGGAGAATATTGTCAATGATTCTGTAACATCTTCCTGTGTTGACAGGTAGTAACTGCACTAGTTGGGGTGGGAATTTAATAATGTGGGTAACTGTTGAACCACTGTGTTGTATACTTGAAACCAATATAAGATTGTATACTTGAAATGAATATAAGATTGTATATGAAGGATACTTCAATAAAAAAAAGAAGCAAATTAACTGAGGAACTAATTGTACAACTCTCCAGACTATTTGCCTGTTTTCTCAGAGTTCTCTTTGTGTGTTTATTCCATAAGTGAAGGGCGGTGGTTGGAGGCTACTAAGTATTTCCAGCAGATGGAATGAATTTGCAAACCAGACAGAATCAGGTTCCCAATTATTTTTCTATCATGATGCTCTGCTTTCTAGACCAGTTTTCCTAATGTTTTATCTTGAAGCATTTTCAGGGCATATAAAAGCAAAATATAAATATCATTTATGTTTAAGTGGTATTTGTTCCATGATTTCAAAATCCATTCCAGCTATAAACTAACTGTCCTTATTATTTGCAAAACCAATGAACTCACTCCTAATGAATGTCCTTCCTTTCAATTCAGGCTTATGGTAACTCTTATACTTTTATAGTCAAGTATGCATTTCATTATAATTTTGTTACTTTGTAAATTAAATTTTATAGGTATTCCAAGAATATTTTTTCATATGCATAATATTGCAGGTAGATACTGAGTCTGAATGCCAGAATATCTGAATTCTAGACCCAGGATTAACATTGTCTAGTCATATTGAGACAGGGACTGTGGGTGTAGTCAGAGTAGGGGGAGGGCCTCCGGAAAAAGCAAGGCAGAATATTTGCTATCAGAGCAATGTAACTACATGCAAGGAAACCCCCTTCCAAAACTCTGTGTTAAACATTAAGCTCCAGGGTCATTCTTCAGTAAGATCAGTTGGTGTTCCCCAGATAAAGAAGAGTAGCACATGTTGTTATTATGCTAATTATTTGTAAGATTCTCTTTAGCATGCTAAAAGGCCCAGGCCTATGTGCTGTGTTTCCTCTTTCAGATCTGATGGGGTGGTTTTGCAAACCAGGCAACTAATTTAGCATGCAGACCCAGCTGTAAACAACATAGTAAAAGGCAGGGACGATTCCCCTTAAAGATAAGATTGCATTTTAACACCCAGGAAGTTTAAGAAGAAAGATTCTTAACTTACTCTTTAGCAAACAGACAATACCTCAGCCCACCTTGGGGGCTGGGCAGGCCACCTTTTGATATACTCCTAGACCAAGACGCCAGTATCCCGGAGAGACAGATGGGGCGACGAATTCCTTGCGTTAAGTTAATTCTGGGTTTTCAGACACCACTTAGCAGGTCTGCACCCCTAAACCGTTTTTTCATGTTCTCGAAAAATCTTCATCTGCCTATAAAACCCCTAGACAACGCAGCACACCAGACTCTCTTGTCCTCTCCTGGCGTGAGCCAGGAGCTCTGTCCTATCACTTTATTTTTAAATAAAAGTCTGTACCTTGCTCTCCTTCCTTGCCTGTTTGCTAAGCTCATTCTTTGGCTTTGTGAACAAGAACCCCGGCATCAATATGACTTACTAGCAAGTAATTTAACTTCTCTAATTAGTGTTCACTTTAAAACATGAGCTTGGCAATATCTTCCTGGTTTTCTTCAAAAAATTTTTCCAGAACCCAAAAGATGACAGATGTAAAGGTATTAATTGATATTAATAAATAGTAAGTTTATATTTAAAGAATAAGATACCTGAAATTATAACTGAAAGGTCCTTCTTTAAAATATTCTCTGTAGTTCTTAAGTACTTATGCATTATAAATTTTTAAGACTGTATATTGAAGGTAGTCAGTCCTATGCATAGTAAGCTAAGAACCATTCTTTCAATGCATTTGAGACAATACTAATGAGGAGCAAACAAAAAACTTTAAATCTGGAAAAATAAAAGCATAAGGAAATAATACATTATTAAGGGATCTTGTGCCCATTTTAGGAACTTTCCAAAGTCACAGTAGATTGACTTGGCTCACAGAAGTATTGGTTAAACATGATGTGAACCTTATTCAAAATGGCATTTGATTTGTTTTGCCACATTTCACTTATATCTGGATGTCTTGCTAATCTATCTTGTCATTTGATAAGTAAAATATTTATCATTTCTTCTGAACACTGTTTTCTTTGTACAACAAGCACTTTGAAAAAAAATCCTAAAATATATAGAAAAATATATTACAATGCTATTTTCATGCCATCAATATAATGTTTAACTTCAAAAACATTATTTGAATAATTGCATGAAAACAAGACCTTTTTCTTTTAAGAGTATATCTCTCCCTGCTGTTATTTATTTTATACTGGATTATGACTTCAAGTGAGAGAAAAACAGCAGGAACATGAACTTTTAAAAATAAAAATCCCGTTTTCATGAAAATACCCCTAATAATTGAAACAGAGAAGGAGGAAAGTCTACACAAATTCTCTGACAAAATCCAATGGAGTTTTTCAAGATTAAAAAGGCTTTAATGTTTTGATTTAACACCTGAAGTCAGTGGAGTTTGCATATGTTACTTTGATCTTTAAAACCCTCTTCCTGGTGCTGGGGACTTTCAATGAGGCTTCTTAGATTTCCTGCAGTCTTCTTTCTCAAAAGGGCTAAGGGGAAACTACACATAATTGTTTTCCTCACAGCTTAGTTAGCAAACGTTTCTTGTATTTGAAGATGATGATTATGTGTATGATATATGCACACGTATATGTGTGTATATCTAATTGTTATAATACTTTATATTTTATAAATTAAAATGTATTTTTCTCACAAAATATTTCTCAACCATTTCAAGGACAGGAATCAGTTTTTGTTATCAAAGAATTTTAGGCCTCTCTCCACATGACGTTACATTTTTATTTATCCCAACTTTGGACATTGCCTATTGTATATACAGATTTGTGAACCTCTTTTAATAGCTGAGCTTACCCCGCTCCTTTCCAAAATAGCCAACTCAGTATATCTTTGTTTTAGTCATTTATTGCTGCATCTCTGCTGTGTGGTGTCTACAGGGCAGCTTGACTGAGGCCAGCGGATCTGCTTCCACAGTAGCTCACTCATGTGACTGCCAAGCTGGGTGCCTGCTGGTGGCTGGGAGGTCGGCTGGACTGTTGTTATAAGAATAAGTATGGATGCTATGGTAACAATGCCTGGGCCCGGATATTTGGCTCAGCATCATTCCTGTCGTACTTCATTGGCCAAGTGGTCCCAGAACCCACTGCAGTTCAGGGAAAGGGGCCCAGACTCCAGTTCTTGATAAGAAGACAATCAGAATTTTTGGTCACTTTTAGTATACCACAGTTCATTTTTTAAAATGAATCAGGAATCAGATATTGGTACAAACTTTTATTTCAGCCTTTCAAAAGATCAGCACCCGTGTCAGACACCCTAGTGGGCACAGCACATTCTGGAAGGCCTTGCTCTGCTTCCTTTGCTGAGTCCTGTGCTCGGGCCCATCTAGACCTACGTCACAGCTCTGCAGCTGTACCGACCACCACACACCTTGTTTCTGGGAGCTGCGTACTCGCACAGCAGCAGTGCACAGGAAATTCAGCCCCACAGTGTGACTCTGGACCTTTCTCCCTTCGGCTGAGGTCTTCAGTGACCTTGAGGCTTTCACTGGGGTTACTCAGACCTCCTGAGTCAGCAGTAAACAGAGATGGAGGGAAATCCTGTCATAAAGTAAAGCATGGAATCAGTGAAAGGCTGCCATTTCTCCTCCTTCACGGAAACTTCTGTTGTCCCTCCACTTTAAGGCCTGTCCTGTTTCCTGCTCACAAAGGCATGAGGAAGATTGATTTTTTTTTCTTTGATGCATGGTTGCTGAGATTCCTTGTCACTTTTGCCACAACTTTTGAATAGCAAGAGGCCTTACCCAATGAAACTAAAAGTAAGCTCAAACTAAGAACACTGGATTTGGTGCTCAGAGGAGTGGAATATTGCTTACTTCTAGATGTGAGGACCTCTGATTAACTTCTCAAAATGGTGATTTTGTGTTTTAGATGAGCTATTATTTGTATAGTGGTCACCATTTCAGAAGACAGCACCACCTGGGTGTATGAATGACATTGGGGATGAAGGTTAACGTTTGCAAATAGCCCCTGCTCCTTTCCCGGGTCTTTACTTACATGAAGCCTCCTATACAATGCCTCTTGCTTCCTGTCACCTCAGACTTAATAGAAGTTCTGAAGCCTACCTCTTTCCCTTTTACTTTGACCCACACTTTTCAAGGTTTGATATATATCTGTCCAGGGTGACTTGGGCTTTCTCATGTTTAGATGGGATGGAGGTAGATGGAGGAGACAAACCCAGTATCCAAAAGAATGGCAATGAAACTGAACTCTAGGCAGATTAAACCTTCCTTAAAAACAGAAACAACCTGCCAAGTCAATACTGAAAATATTATGTTTCTAAATTGTGTAGGACAAAATATAGGTTTGTGAGAATGAACTGTTCTTATTAACCACTTGGTCCTAGTTGTTCAGTCACGTCTTCATTTACTTTTATGACAAATAATGAAATATACAAAAGCAGTAAGTTGATTTTCAATTGTCTCTTTGCCTGTAAATCTCACAAGAGTCATTTGTGTTTTAAGTTGTATGTTTGACCTAAATACAGGAATATAAAAGTGAATCCATAGTTGTACAATACCTTAGTGGGTCTGCACGATCATAGCACAATCAGATGTTATCCTAATTAGGTGAGTGTGACCCTTCCACGGCCAGTGAAGACAAGTTCATGAATGCCACAGACTACACTTTAGACTGGCCTTGTCTATGTAAGATAGAGCATTAAGAAAAAAAGAGGACATTAATGAGGGGCTAAAACAGCTGACAGTGGTGGGGAATGACTCTTTCTTCTAGACTTCTTTTCCTTTTGTTCATTTCTCCCTTGTTCACCATAAATGTTTCTGTTTGCCTTTCATCTCTCACTCATCTATTCCGTTCAGACTTAGGGGAAACTATTTTCACCTAAAATTTCTTATTAATGGCAGAACTTTAGAAAATAATCTGAACTTTGCTGGTCTAACACCTCTGTGATCTGACTCCTAAAAAACCTAGTTTTATTTAGTGTGCCTCTTGGTGCCATAGAATTGACTATAGTCAGTAGCAAAATCATTTCTTTTCTAAAAACCTTTACCAAATGAGCTACCTGATTGACTACTGGATATTAATAAAGTGCCGTGATGTGAGACACCCAATTTAAGAGCAGTAATAATGAAAAGGCGAAGAAAGGCAAGACTGCCAGCATCAACCACAAAAAATTCGTTAAAAACATTTCCTCTAAGCTTGTATTGTTTTATTAGCCCTATCATTCTGTCATTGAAAGCTTCCATTAGATTTGAAAAGAATAGTGAAGGCTGAAGGAATTATGTGACTAAAGAATTATTCTTGTTTAAATATCTGCAAAAGGTTTCCAAGAGCAAGTACTTGTTACCTCTTCATCCAAAGCAATCTCATTCTGTGCCGGGCCATAGTCTGGGCACTCAATCCCTTCTATTCTGATTCCCTGTAGGGATATCCCATAACTACTTCAGTCCAAAATATGCATAACAGATATTCTCTATTTCTCTTCTTTCATTTCTATTTAACTCTTCCCTTCTAATATGGCAGCGAGCTACAACCCCACTAATGGAGATTAGGGGAAGAGGAGAGCTGAAACTTGACAATAAATTTCCCTAGAACTCTTCAAGTTTAGAATAGTTTCTTTAATGTTTCAGTTTGTTCTGGATAATTATTTAATAAAGTTCAACAACCAGTTTTGCCGCCCCTTAAAAATGCTTCTGTTTCCCCACCTCTTCCACAAAAGATGATATTTGATATTTAGGAGAAAGCTTATTTAGGGGACCCTGGAAAGACTGGTCTGCATGCTGGCCTTTGTTTAATTTTCACTGACTTCTGTAGAAGTGTCCCTAATACATCTTGGTCTCTGGGCATGCTGTTGGAATCTGTTATAAATTATCATCATTAATGAAAATAATGATTTATCCTTTCTGATTTGGCAAAAGTTCTGAGAAGTTTGGACCTTGCCCTCCACAAAGTAAGATCCCCTTTTGGTTCTGTCTAAGAGTAATGATCATGTAGCTCTGGCTATGACTTCCACTTACTCCAGGGCTGGCAGTCCACCCAGTAGTTTTTAGACTACTAGTAGGTTCAAAAACATTTTACCACTGCCCCAGTGACTACCACTAACCCCAACCATTAACAAGGTTGCAGTGAAGTAACATCTGCTTTCTTCTAGACTCCTACCTTAGAGCACATAGGATTTTGGATGTTTTTCATGCCATGCATGAACCTAGGAATATTTTGGAATGCTACTTCCAGCCCATCCTTTGCCTAATACATATGCCATACCATTCCTCTTATATTACTGCCTCATGTTGCTGTGGAGTGCCATTCAAAGAGGCATCCTTTATGAGGTAGGGGCAGGGTGCGGGAAACCTCTGAATCAGATAGTCAATGAGGTCTCTATATTGTTAGCACAAGCCAGGAGGGAGGGGGCACTGAGCATATCCTTTTAGTCTCATCCTCTGCAAATACCTTGTTCTTTTAGATTTTCCCCTCACTCTATTGAGAACTTCTGTTATTTTACCTTCTTTGCTTACCCTGTATACTAGAGTCTCAGCAAACTCTGCTCATCCTTTTTCTGGGGAATAACCTTCATTGGGTAGCCTTAGTGGCAGAGTTATAGGGGAAAGAGCTGGATTAATAAGAAGGGAAAATACATTGGTTTAATATTTTTAAAATATGATTCCTGTTATATTCTGATAGCCACAATATTTCCCTTTATCACTTGGCCATTGTGATTTTACATTTCTACATTTATATCTCATGAATCTCTACTAGAAGGAATTGAATTCTTTCTTTAGGTTTTATTGAGAGTGAATCTGAATAAATAAAAACAATTCAGTATTCTATAGATTCTACCACTTGAAATATAAAGATTTCGGGTTCTGTGAAAGGTGGTGGTAAATCACTTTCAAAATTACAGGTACGTAGTTTTTTGACATAATATTACCTTCAAAATGATTAGGTTGTCCAGGCTATTTCTGGGCAGTATCATGGCTAACTGAATACCAAACCATGCCAATGGCTCTTTCAGCTGGATATTGTACAGCCTACTAATTTCTATCACTACATTCCAAGCTTTACATATAATTATGATTTACTTATTAGTTTTAAATTTCTCAGAAATCAGATTAGGTTCTGCTGTGGTTGACTATTTTAGTTTTTTTTTTGGCAACATGCATTAAATAGGGTTTATGATATGAGTGGGTTTTTCCCTGAGGAAAATGCTGACCTCAGCTGCAGGCGCTGGTGGAAAAAGAAGAAAACCTTGGCTTAACAGCCACCATTAATGTTCTGTGTCCAAGGAGGCACAGGAACTCAGTTCTGCATCGATTGGGAGGTGCTAACGTGGTGCTTTGGGTGCTGCAAGAGTGCAGGTCTGGCCACATCTGGAGTGGCACGATTGAGGCGTAGGAAATAGGAGAAAAAGAATCACAGAAGTATGAGAGTCTACGTCTTACATAGAGGATTATTGGCGGCCAAACATGATGTAAAGTCCTGATCAGTTTCACTGGGGTCGGAAAGAGCTACAATCCCAGTAGCAGATAAGAAAATCCACTGATGCCTTTACTAGAGCTGAGAAAATATGGTGATGGTTAAAGGAAAGCTGTGGACTGAGGGAAGGGAATGATTAGGACACACTCCTGTAGTGTGGCCCTAGGCTTGGCAGAATGATTAGTCCTACAGTTCATCTACTGACGTGTAAGGGTCTGTGGTCAATACTGGATCAGGAACAAATGGAGCTAAGCATGAAAGCTGAAGATACAGTACATGCCTACATCCGAGAAAGACTAATGACTATCAGAGAATAAGAATTGATGTTTAATAATAGACATTCTTCTAGCTCATTTCATTCTCATTAAAAAGTTGAACTTTGTCATCATTAAAAATACATAAAATCCATGCTGGACATCCCTGCTATTTACTCTGTCATTTATTCATTCAAGAAATGATTATTGGGTTCCTACAAGCATCTAGGAACTGGGGATACAGGGCTTAAATAAAAGTGCAGAGTACCACTCATGTACCTACATCATGTACCACTGAGTAAACATTCTAATGATGGGACAGAGATAGCAAATAAATGGAAAAAGTAATAATAATTAAGAAAATTTCATGGTATAGTATACTGTAAGGGAAATAAACTAGGAAAAGTGACTGAGAGTGCCCAGGTGCAGGGCACTTTAGGTTGGATGGTCAGGAAGGCATCCTGTATGTATGTAATTAAACTTTGTAAAGAGGCAACTATGGAACCAAGGCATAAATGATAAACAGGGATCACCCAGAGCAAGAGCAGGGATGCCACAAGTAAAGTAGAACAGGGGCAAAACCTTGGATCAGTTGAGCTGTATTGAGAAGGCTTGTGAGGCCAGACATTGAGAGAGGAAAGAGGTATCCGTTGTGAAGCACATAGAAATAAGACCATGGAGCCTAGAGCACCATCACAAGGAGTTGAAATTTTATTCTAAGTACAAAGAGAAGCATTGGAAGGTCTTAAGCAGTAGTATGACAGTCTGAATATCATTTTTTTAAATTACTCTTTGGTGTTAAAGCAAGGGAGATTGATTGCCTGGTTTCTCCACAGTAAAAGTACAATTTTCCCCTTTCCATGTACTAATCTTTGTAAGCAGGTCATTAAGCCCAGTGCACATACAAGCGGAGAGAAACTAAACTCCACTTCCTAGAGCAGGTTATATACATATATTTGGAATTTTTCAGGCACTACTTTATGCACGTTATATAAATATAAACCCTCATTACAACCATATGGGCTACATGCACTACTGTCATCATCTTGAATCTCCACATGAGGAAACTGAAGTACAGGGAGACCATGTAACTCTGAAGGTTTACCAGCAGGATTTTATAAGGAGCATCAGTTCTGTAAGGCATTTTGTTAACCTTACTACTACTATTATTCCCCAGAGCCTAAAAAATAAAAACAACCTGTAAAATCAGTTATAAAAAGAATGTAGACTTATTCCTGTCCAAAACATGAAAAATAAGAATAGAGAAATTATTTTATTTCTTGATGTTTCTTGAAAGTTTTTAATACATGACCATTATTTCTGTATGATAATCATATATTTCCTAAGGTTAAAAAAATCTTTAATGTGTATTTGATCATTTATAAACAAAGAATCGGAAGAAAATACAGAAGGGATGTGCATGTACCATTTTATGGCTGTTGCTGTATCAATTCTATTAGCACTATTCTCAGTTTTAATGTGACTTGTGTTTCACTGAACTTTTTATTATTATACATCTTAATATGTTTGAAAGCTGGTAATCCATAAATATGATTATTCTACTTTGTTTACTATTCTTATGTATCTAGTAATTACTTGTAATCTAGAGGTGAATGTTTCTATAACATTATTATAAAAGCATAAAAATTATTGCTAATAAAAATTATATTGTTTGGAGTTTCTTTTTAAGGTGATGAAAATGTTCAAAAATTGATGTGGAGATATATGGTTGCACAACTCTGTGAATATACTGAAAACTATATAATTGGTGCTTTCAATGAGTGAATTGTATGGTATGTGAATTATATCTCAATAAAGCTGTTAAAAAAAAGAATGTTGTTAAGTTCTGTCATGGTAATATCCAGTATGTAAGATGTTTTACCTTAGAGCAGTATATGCTAAGGAAAAATATCTTTTTAACTTTCTAGTTGGTAACTTTTCCTCTGCCATCAGTATACAGCATTAGCCCTGGGGACCCTAAAGTGGTGAGAGCTACTAGTGCCTGGGTTCTGATGTGCCAGGCCCTGTGCTGAGCATATTTCACCCTGCTGGGGAGGAAGAAATTTCCTCCATCCCTCAAGTTTCTGCTATCTGGTCTAAGAATCAAATTGACATGAGACAGATTAACAGGATAAAAAACAAAGTTTAATTACATACATACAGGGAAGCCCTAGATATGGGTTCCACAGGCAGTCAGAGACAATGAGGCATATATGTCACCCTGAGCCAAGGGGAAGGGAGTAGGCATCTGAAACCCCCAAGGAGAAGAGAAGTAATTTACTGGAGTAGTAAAAGAGTAAATGTTTGGTAAATGAAATAAATGATATGCTGCATGGAAATAATGGGGCACAGAGAAACATTTTAACAGACTTTGTCACGTTCCTTCCTATCACCCCTAGTTTACATTATAATACATCTATCCATGATGATAACTCTCCTACTCGAGCAGTTCCTCTATCTAAATTCTTCCTATGAAGTTGGTGATGGTGTGGTGAGTGGAGTGTTTAAGTATCTTCTTGAGTCTTTTTGGCCTTGATAGTTTTTCATCTCAAAATAGTCTCCATGTCACAATGGCACATCTTGGGGCAGTCTGCCTTTGGCACTTACAACACATTACTTCATTGAATTCATTAAGGTATGCAAATGCTAATGTCTCCATTTAACAGATGAGAAAACACCCTGAGAACAGTGAAGTAATTTAAATTCATTCACACAGCTGGTATGCAGTAAAACCAGGAGGTGAACCAAGTTTGCCTGATTTCAGATACTGTACTTTAAATTCCTGTCTTCTCATGTGATTCCCCTCTTGTGATAGTCCCTTGCATTGAGATGGTGAATAGGGGCATAATTTGCCACTCCAAAATATCCCTTTGGCATAAAGATTATTTTTAAGAAAAAAAAATAATTTATTATTATTTTTTATAAAAATAAATAGGACATAGGATAAGACATAGACATAGGACAAGCTCTGAAAACTGAGTAAGAGTTACCTTTTTAAAACAGACAGTAGGGAGAATTGAAGTTCCATGGCCAGGATCCTCACCTGATACCTGTGTACGTGCAATGAAGTAATATTTAGCCCACTGCACAGGCGCATGCTCCCATACCTGTTGGCAATAAGCCATTACTACCAGTATTGCTTTAAGAAAAGTTCCACCTGGTGCTAAGAGCAGAGGGAAACAAGAGAGTGGAGCCCAGAGAAGAGAGCAAGAGAGCAGGAGACAGGGAAGAAGGCTGAGCTGAAGGGCGGAGATGAAGGTGGATGGGAGTCTAGTGCTCAACCTACTGTCAAGAGAATAAAGCTTGATATCAGCCTTTTTACCCCCAACATTCCATTGTCATTATTCAGTCTTATTAAATCCATAGTGAACTTGCCCAGAGCTGAGAACCCCCTCCAGCCCAGAGCTACAGAGACACTTACATTAACAAGGGAAATTTCTATTTGTAAGCGTGACTCCCTCTCCATACCAGGAAGAAGGGGATGACTAAATCTCTAGATACCCTTATCAGTGAAATCTGCATAACAACTTTTCCCTTGTTTACTGGGCTTTGCCTAGTCACCTCCCATTACCGACTCCCTACCCCCAATATCTTTTATTTTTAGCTGAAGGTGATATTTAAGGAGGTGGCTTGGGCCATGTCAGGGAGTTTCTCATTTTTCTTGGGTATCTCCCATGTATACAAGAGGTATACATGTTATTAAAAAACTTATTTGTTTTCCTACTGTTATTCTGTCTTGTGTCAATTTAATTATTAGACCAGCCAAAGAATCTAGGAGGGAAGAGTTGAATACCCAAGAGGTCCCATTAATAGTGCCTTTTCCCTCTGGTAGCCGTATTTTCCCCTCTCCCTGTCTCCTCCCCTCTTCTTTGTCCTTCTCTGCATCATTCTTTGTTTCAGGCTGAAAACTAAAAGGTAATGAAGAACTTTGGAAAAAAAGTAGAAAACAATACATAATTCAAGAGTAATGGTGGTTTAATTAAATTCTGGCTCCTTTCTGCAAGTTTTATAGAGGAAAAAGATGTGGTCTTGGGCTTTATTGTGTTATAAAATCTTGATTCTAATTCCTAAGAATAGACTTCCTTTTCCAGGTTACCATATGTCTGGTACTGGTTCAGAGTGGCCATAGATTACTGGACTTGTATAGTGGGAAATTCTGGAATGGGAACTGGAGCAGGGAAAGTAATTATTACACAGTTTGTGTGGAGGCAGGGCAGATTGTCTATTCTTTTCCTATGAATATTGTCTTCCTTGATATACATTAGGTACAAAGATAGACTTGAGCAGCCAGGGAAGGGGAAGATGAAGTTTAAAGAAAAACTGCCCAGTTAGGGGTCCCACATGAAGACAAGAAGACTTTGCATGGAGATAACTTCCTTGTCTATCAGGACCAGCCCGAACAGGTCCTGACCAGACCACAACACAGGGACAATTAAACAAAACTAAGAACACGCAAACCACACCTTATCACAATCTCATTAAAATAAAATTATGGTTTTGCTACACTCCCCTCCCCATGGTGGGCTTTTCTGTGTACATTTTGGGAAAAGACATGCACAATGAGGGAAATGGGTGTATAACTAGAACTGTCAATCAAGTGACCTCACCCTGTCAATCAAACAGGTGCCTCCTGTCGAGGACATGATAAATAGGCCCTCCCACAAATGATCAGGGCCTTTGTTTACCTTGTCTCTGGCTCACTCCTTCATTGGAGTGTATTCAAATAAAACTCACTCTGCTTCAGCATTTTCTCTGTGCCTTCCAATTGTTTTGAGATAGGGCAGACACATGGAAAAAGCATCATGATTAAATTTTCATGCCTATGATGAAAAAAGCTGAGACATAAATGATATAGTAAGAACTGGAGGGACCCCATCTTAAGAAAAAGATTCCATTTTAAAAACCAAGGAGTTAGGAGGTTAGATTCACGACATATTCTTTGGTAATCAGACAATAACCCACCCAATCTGCAAGCAGGGCAAGCATTGTTAACTGATATGTTCCCAGGGCTTGATGGAAACCACTATCTTGGAGAAGAACTTGACCAAAAAATTCCTTGTGTTAAGTTTATCTTACAGAATTATCTAGAGGACAGCCTATCAGTGGTGACATGTGTCTCACTGGAGAGAGACTCATGAGACCACAACCTGAACCTCTGCCTGTTGCCCCATTCTTGAAAGCTTAAAAGACAGAATACTACCATCATCCACCACATCAACAAAAAGGACAAAAACCAGATGATCATCTCCATAGATGCTGAAAATGCATGTGACAAAACTCAACATCCATTCATGATAAAAACTCTCAACAAAATGGGTATGGAGGGCAAGTATCTCAACATAATAAAGGCCATATATGACAAACCCACAGCCAACATTATATTTAACAGTGAGAAGTTGAAAGCTTTTCCTTTAAGATCAGATCAAGACAAGGATGCCCACTCTCCCCACTTTTATACAACATACTTCTGGAGGTCCTGGCCATGACAGTCAGACAACACAAAGAAATGAAAGACATCTGGATTGGCAAGGAAAAAGTTAAACTGTCCCTGTTTGCAGATGACATGATATTGCACATAAAAAACCCTAAAGAATCCACTCCAAAACTACTAGATCTAATATCTGAATTCAGCAAAGTTGCGTGATACAAAATTAATACACAGAAATCTGTTGCAATTAAAGAAGATACCAATAAATGGAAACACATCCTGTGCTCATGGATAGGAAGAATTAATATTGTCAAAATGGCATCCTACCTAAAGCAATCTACAGATTCAATGAAATCCCTATCAAAATACTAATAGCATTCTTCAATGAACTACAACAAATAGTTCTAAAATGCATATGGAACCACAAAAGGCCCCAAATAGCCAAAGCAATCCAGAGAAGGAAGAATAAACTGGGCAGGATTATGCTCCCCAACTTCAAGCTCTACTACAAAGCCACAGTAATCAAGACAATTTGGTACTGGCACAAGAACAGACCCATAGACCAATGGAACAGACTAGAGAGCCCAGATATAAACCCAAGCATATATAGTCAATTAATATACAATAAAGGAGCCATGGATATACAATGGGGAAATGACAGCCTCTTCAATAGCTGGTGTTGGCATAACTGGAGAGCTACATGTAAGAGAATGAAACTGGATCATTGTCCAACCCCATACACAAAAGTAAATTCAAAATGAATCAAAAACCTGAATTTAAGTCATGAAATCATAAAACTCTTAGAAGAAAACATAGGCAAAAATCTCTTGAATATAAACATGAGCAACTTTTTCTGAACTCATCTCCTCAGGCAAGGGAAACAAAATAAAAAATGAACAAATGGGACTACATCATGATAAAAAACTTCTGTAGAGCAAAGGACATCATCAACAGAACAAAAAGGCATACTACAGTATGGGAGAATATATTTGTAAATGACATATCTGACAAGGGGTTAACATCCAAAATATATAAAGAACTCACATGCCTCAACACCCAAAAAGCAAATAACCCTATTAAAAAATGGGTGGAGAATCTGAACAAACACTTCTCCAAAGTAGAAATTCAGATGGCTAACAGGCACATGAAAAGATGCTCCACATCGCTAATTTTCAGGAAAATGCAATTAAAACCAAATGAGATACCACCTCACACCAGTTAGAATGGCCAACATAGAAAAGAATAGGAACAACAAATGCTGGTGAGGATGTAGAGAAAGGGGAGCCCTCCTACACTCCTGGAGGGAATGTAAACTAGTTCAACCATTGTGTAAAGCAATATGGAGGTTCGTCAAAAACACTAAAAATAAAAATACCATTTGACCCAGGAATTCCACTCCTAAGAATTTACCCTAAGAATGCAGGATCCCAGTTTCAAAAAGACATGCACCCCTGTGTTTATTGCAGCACTATTTACAATAGCCAAGAAATGGAAGCAACCTAAGTGTCCATCAGTAGATGAATGGATAAAGAAGAGGTGGTACATATACACAATGAAATATTATTCAGCCATAAGAAGAAAACAAATCCTACCATTTGCAACAACATGGATGGAGCTAGAGGGTATTTTGCTCAGTGAAATAAGCCAGGTGGAGAAAGACAAGTACCAAATGATTTCACTCACCTTTGAGCATAAGAACAAAGAAAAAACTGAAGGAACAAAACAGCAGCAGACTCCCAGAACCCAAGAATGGACTAACGATTGCCAAAGGGAAAGGGACTGGGGCGGTGGTGGGTGGGAAGGGAGGGAAAAGGGAAATAAGGGTCATTACGATTAGCACACATAATGTAGGTGGGGGCACAGGAAAGCAGTATAGCACAGAGAAGACAAATAGTGACTCTATTGCATCTTACTACACTGATGGACAGTGACAGTAATGAGGTATGTGGTGCGTACTTGATAATGGCGGAATATAGTAACCACAATGTTGCTCGTGTAATTGTATATTAATGATACCAAAATAAAAAATATATATATATATAAAAAGCTATTTTAAGCAAATAAGCAAAAGAAACAACACCTTTTCATCAGGGCTTTTAAACTTTAAAATGTCAGGCCTTTTGAGTTCTTAAATACTCTAAAAGCATTTCCCAGTCACAAAAATAAAACTTGAAAAGGGGAAAACTAAATCAAACCCACCAAGTCTTTTATTTTATAGGTAATGGAAAACTGACTGCAGTGATTTGACCAACATCAAAAATTAAACTGCGGTTACTCTGACTCACCCCCAGCCCACTTTTAGGGGTATATCCTCTATCACGCACTGTACAAAACTCCTTTCCCTTGCAACAATGGCTCCAGTACTAAAAGAATGATTAATAAATCATTTAATAAATTAATTTCCCCTCAAAAAATACAGAATCCTATGCCATTAGGTCTACCTCCTCTCTGATATTGCCCACACCCCTCTTTCTTCGAGTACTTTTTGCCTTAAATTTAAAAAATTCTCACTGCTAAACTTATTGCATTTGTCTCTGCACTCTTCCATTAGTAAGCGTTTTGTTACTTCATTATTTCATTCTATTTTCTAAACTTTAGCACCAATCTTCACTCTCTGTCCTACTTCTGCTTCCTTGCTCTCTGCTGCCTGCAAGACAGCTGCCATTCCCTGCTATTATTGATTTAATGAATTCCTTACACTCTCTGATCTACTCAAGACTTCTTTCTTGAGTCAAGAACGCTCCCCTGTCCAGGTTGAAGTTTTACCTGGTGCACACAGAGAGATCTCCCCAGATGCTGCCCAGCAACAGTTTCAGTGGGGACAAGAAGAGACAACGGCACCATACATAACCTGTCACTTGAATCTTATCATACATCAACTATTCATTAAGTGCCTCTTGGGTACATGGCACTGTTGTACAGTAGGAGATGAAGGAGTAATTGGGGTCTTTAGCAACCCAAAACTCCATAAGCATCTCCACCACAAAAATGGCCCCATATAAATATATAAGTAAAAGTGTTTGCTTTGAAAATGAAGCTTCAAGACAAGTCCTCTAGTTTATTCCTATCTCCCCCTCAAACACCCTCTGTCAACAGAAGGTGCTGTAAATCCCTGGAGAGAGATTTTGGAACTACCACTGCTCTGGTGAGTACTTAGGGAGAACCCAAAATTTGTAAAGTATGCTTTTCCCTCAATGAGCTTATAATTGGAGAATGTAGGAGCCAAGGGCAGGCTACCCCAAAAAGTGCCCCTTTGACATGTGATTATGTCAGAACTGGAAACAATCAAGGTCCAGAAGACTCAGAAAGAAACCTGGGGTCTTCCACTAATTACATAACAATAATTTAGATGGAGGAAGTGTTCCGGGAGAAGAGCTATCACCATAGAAAACTACATCACAGTATGAACTAGGGGTGACAGGGAGGAACGTGGCTGAGTCTGTTAAAATTTCTCTTTGTGTCCCACTGTCTTTCGGTCACACAGTAAGGACTTGTTTACCAAACATTTACTATTTCATATTCCTGTGAATGGTTTCCCTTTCCCTTTGAAGTCTCAGAACCCTACCATCTTCTTAGTTTTAGAATGGCATATATACCTCAGTGTCCCTGACTGTCTGGAATATTATGTCAATGGATTCCTTGTACATACGTAATTAAACTTTGTTTTTACTCCTGTCAATCTCTATCATGCCAGTTTTGTTAGGGGAGAGGTGTTGCATATTACCCGTGGTTCTTGACGCCACCGCAACAAAGAATTGAAGGGCAGAGACACAGTAGTGAAACCTGCGAAGCACAGTAAAAGTTTTATTTAAAGTTACTTAGAGAGAGGACTTCTGGGAGAGGGCGGCGTGAGCAGGGCGGCAGAAAACTCCTCCCAACACTATATTTATCTATGAAAATACAGCAAATACAACTATTCCTAAAAGAGAGACCAGAATACACAGGAAAGCGTGCAGCGTGCGGCTACTCTTGAGAGGACTCGGCACACCAAGAGGCGGGTAAGATACAGAGCCGCGACCCAGCGGGACCCGATCACTCCCCCACACCAGCGCACCGGCGGGAGGAGAGGCTTCAGAGCTGGGAGGGAGTGGAAGTACATCCCAAGAAGTAGCCAGCCTCGGTGATCTGCGTGGAGAGCGCCGACCCACATCGCGCAGTGTAGCAGAGATTGGAGAGACAGAAGGGCAGGATTTGAGCGGGAATGCGCCAGGGTGCTTGCAGCCGGCTCCCGGGAAGGAAAAAAAAAAGCATGCGCTTTCTTCAGCAGTCTTAAAGAGACAGGAGCCCAGCGGAGGAGCCGGATCGACCTGGGAGTCCTGGGGAGTTTCGGACGCCTTAGCTGGCAACTGGGGAAGCGTGGCCGTACTTACAATTCTCACTGAGATCAACAGCCTCCCATTCATTCCCACCACGGCCAGAGCTATAAAGGGTCCCTCGGAGCAGCACGGCAATGGCTGCGGAACAGTGGGGCAACAGCGCCACCTACAGCAAGCCCACAGACTCTACTCCCGGTGGGCGTTTTTTTTTGTTTTGTTTTGTTTTTTGTTTTTTTGTACTGTATTGTTTTGTTTTCTCTTTTCTTTCTATTCTTTTTCTTTCTTTCATACTTTCTTTTTTATTTTCTTTTTTTTCCTCTTTTTAAAGGCTTAAAAAGAGCCCAGCTGACATACATGGCAACTAATAGCGACAACTTCTATAGCCATGAAAAGACAGAAGAATATGGTTCAGACCAAAATCAACCAGACAACCCCAGAGAGGGAGCCTGAAGGGATGGAAATGCACAGTCTTCCTGAAAAAGAATTCAGAATAAAAGTCATAACCATGCTGATGGACCTACAGAGAAATGTGTAAGAGCTGAGGGAGGAAGTGAGGAAAGACAATGCAGAAATCAGACAAGCGATTGACGGGCTTAACAGCAGACTGGATGAGATGCAAGAGACTGTTAATGCAATAGAAATCAGAGAACAGGAATACTGAGAAGCTGAGGCAGAGAAAGGTAAAAGGATTTCTAGGAACAAAAGAATATTAAGAGAACTGTGTGACCAATCCAAACGGAACAATATTCGCATTATAGGAGTACCAGAGGAAGAAGAGAGAGAAAAAGGGATAGAAAGTGTCTTTGAAGAAATAATTGCTGAAAACGTTCCCTCGCTGGGGAAGGAAATAGTCTCACAGTCCACCAAAGACCACAGATCTTCCAATGCAAGGGACCCAAGGAAAACAACACCAAGACACATAATAATGAAGATGGCAAAGATCAAAGATAAAGACAGAATATTAAAGGCAGCTAGAGAGAGAAAAAAGATCACCTACAAAGGAAAACCCATCAAACTATCATCAGACTTCTCAACAGAAACCTTACAGGCCAGAAGAGAATGGCATAATATATTTAACATTATGAAACAGAAGGGCCTCGAACCAAGAATATTGTATCCAGCACGATTATCATTTAAATATGATGGACAGATTAAACAATTTCCAGACAAACGAAAGTTGAGAGAGGTTGCCTCTCATAAACCACCACTACAGGATATCTTAAATGGACTGCTCTAGAGGGAAGCATTCCTAAGGCTAAAAAGATGTCACCAGAGAAAATAAAATCATAGCAAAGAAGCAGACCATCCAAATACTAACTAAAGGGAAAGAATAAACATCTAGTATATAAAGAATGGAGGAGGAAGAATAAGAAGGGAGAGAAATAAAGAAACATCAGACAGTGTTTACAATTACGTAACAAGAAAGTTAAGTTAGATTGTTAGATAGTAAAGAAGCAAACCTTGAACCTTGGTAACCACGAATCTAAAGCCAGCAATGGCAATAAGTACATATCTACCAATAATCACCCTAAATGTAAATGGACTGAATGAACCAATCAAAAGACACAGAGAAACAGAATGAATAAAAAAGCAAGACCCATCTATATGCTGCTTACAAGAGATTCACCTCAAACCCAAAGATATACACAGTTTAAAAGTGAAGGGATGGAAAAAGATATTTCATGCAAACAAGAAGGAGAAAAAGCAGGTGTTGCAGTAATTGTATCACACGAAATAGACTTCAAAACGAAGAAAGTAGCAAGAGATAAAGAAGGACATTACATAAAGATAAACGGGTCAGTCCAACAAGAACATATAACCATTATAAATATATATGGACCAACACAGGAGCACCAGCATATGTGAAATAAATACTAACAAAATTAAAGGAGGAAATAGACAGCGATGCATTCATTTTAGGAGACTTCAACACACCACTCCAAAGGACAGATCAACCAGACAGAGAATAAGTAAAGACACAGAGGCACTGAACAACACACTAGAACAGATGTACCTAACAGACATCTACAGAACTCTACACCCAAAAGCAACATGATACACATTCTTCTCAAGTGCACATGGAACATTTTCCTGAATAGACCACATACTAGGCCACAAAAAGAACCTCAGTAATTTAAAAAATATTGAAATCCTACCAACCAACTTCTCAGATCACCAAGGTATAAAACGAGAAATAAATTTTAGAAAGAAATCAAAAAGGCTCACAAATACAAGGAGACTTAACAACATTCTCCTAATCAATGGGTTAACGACCAAATCAAAACAGAAATCAAAGAATATATGAAGACTAATGATAACAACACAAAGCCACAACTTCAGTGGGACGCAGCAAAGGCAGTTTTAAGGGGAAAGTATATTGCAATCCAGGCCTATTTAAAGAAGGAAGAACATTCCCAAATGAATAGTCTAAAGACACAATTACTGAAGTTCGAAAAAGAACAAATGAGACCCAAAGTCACCACAAGGAGGGACATAATAAAGATTACAGAAGAAATAAATAAAATTGAGAAGAATAAAACAATAGAAAAATTAATGAAACCAAGAGTCGGTTCTTTGAAAATATAAACAAAATAGATAAACCCCTAGCCAGATTCATTAAGAGAAAAAGAGAATCTACACACAGAAACAGAATCAGAAATGAGAAAGGAAAAATCACGACGGATCCCACAGAAATACAAAGAATTATAAGAGAATATTATGAGAATCTATATGTTAACAAGCTGGAAAACATAGAAGAAATGGACAACTTCTTAGAAAAATACAACCTTCCAAGACTGACCTAGCAAGAAACAGAAAAACTAAACAGACCAATAACCAGCAATGAAACTGAATCGGTAATCAAAAAACTACCCAAGAACAAAACCCCCGAACCTGATGGATTCACCTCTGAATTCTACCAGACATATAGAGAAGAAATAACAGCGATTCTCCTTAAAGTTTTCCAAAAAAACAGAAGAGGAGGAAATACTTCCAAACTAATTCTGTGAAGCCAGCAGCACTCTAATACCAAAACCAGGCAAAGACCTCACCAAAAAAGAAAATTACAGACCAATATCCCTGATGAACGTGGATGCAAAAATACTCATCAAAATATTAGCAAACGAATTCAAAAAGACATCAAGAGGATCATACACCATGATCAAGTGGGATTCATTCCAGAGATGCAAGGATGGTACAACATTCGAAAATCCATCATCACCCACCACAACAACAAAAAGAAGAACAAAAACCACATGATCATCTCCATAGATGCTGAAAAAACATTTGACCAAATTCAGCATCCATTCCTGATTAAAACTCTCCACAAAATGGGTATAGATGGCAAGTACCTCAATATCATAAAGGCTATATATGACAAACCAACAGCTAACATCATACTTAACGGCAAGACGCTGAAAGCTTTTCATATAAGATCGGGAACAAGACAGGGATGCCCACTCTCCCCACTGTTATTCAACATAGTACTGTAGGTCCTTGCCACAGCAATCAGACAAAACAAAGACATACAAGGCATCCAGATGGTAAAGAAGAAGTCAAATTGTCACTATTTGCAGATGACATAATACTGTACAGAAATAACCCTAAAGACTCCATTCCAAAACTACTAGAACTAATATATGAATTCAGCAAAGTTGCAGGATACAAAATTAACACACAGAAATCTGTTGCTTTCCTATTCACTAACGATGAACTAACAGAAAGAGAAATCAGAAAAATAATTCCATTCACAATTGCATCAAAAGAATAAAATACCTAGGAATAAACCTAACGAAGGAAGTGAAAGACCTGTACTCTGAAAATTACAAGACACTCCTAAGAGAAATTAAAGAGGTCACTAACAAATGGAAATGCATCCCATGTTCTTGGCTAGGAAGAATAAATATTTTCAAAATGGCTATACTACCTAAAGCAATCTACAGATTCAACGCAATCCCTATCAAACTACCAACAGCTTTCTTCAATGAACTGGAAAAAATAATTCTAAAATTCATATGGAACCACAAAAGACCCCGAATAGCCAGAGCAATCCTGAGAAGGAGGAATAAAACAGGGGTAATTACGCTCCCTGACTTCAAGCTCTACTACAAAGCCACAGTAATCAAGACAATTTGGTATTGGCACAAAAACAGACCCACAGACCAGTGGAACAGAATAGAAAATGCAAACATTAACCCAAACATATACAGTCAATTAATATTTGATAAAGGAGCCTTGGATATACAATGGGGAGATGACAGCCTCTTCAGCAGCTGGTGTTGGAAAAACTGGACAGCTACATGTAAGAGAATGAAACTGGACTACTGTATAGCTCCATACACAAAGGTAAACTCAAGGTGGATCAAAGACCTGAATGTAAGTCATGAAACCATAAAACCCTTAGAAAAAAACTTAGGCAAAAATCTCTTGGACATAAACATGAGCGACTTCTTCATGAACATATCTGCCCGGGCTAGGGAAACAAAAATGAACAAGTGGGACTATATCAAGCTGAAAAGCTTCTGTACAGCAAAGAACACCATCAGTAGAACAAAAAGACATCCCACAGTATGGGAGAATATATTCATAAATAACGTATCCTGATAAAGGGTTGACATCCAAAATATATAAAGAACTCAAGCACCTTAACAAACAAAAAGCAAATAATCCAATTAAGAAATGGGCAGAGGACATGAATAGACACTTCTCTAAAGAAGAAATTCAGGTGGCCAACAGGCATATGTAAAGATGCTCCACATCGCTAATCATCAGAGAAAAGCAGATTAAAACCACAATGAGATATCACCTCACACCAGTGAGGATGGCCAACATCCAAAACACAAACAACAACAAATGTTGGCGAGGATGTGGAGAAAAGGGAACCCTCCTACACTGCTGGTGGGACTGCAAATTAATTCAACCATTGTGGAAAGCAGTATGGAGGTTCCTCAAAAAACTCAAAATAGAAATACCATTTGACCCAGGAATCCCACTCCTAGGAATTCACCCTAAGAATGCAGCAGCCCAATTTGAAAAAAACTTATGCATCCCTATGTTTATCTCAGCACTATTTACAATAGCCAAGTAATGGAAGCAACCTAAGTGTCCATCAGTAGATGAATGGATAAAGAAGAAGTGGTACATACACACTATGGAATATTATTCAGCCATAAGAAGAAAACAAATCCTACCATTTACAACAACATGGATGGAGCTAGAGGGTATTATGCTCAGTGAAATAAGCCAAGCCAAAAAAGACAAGTATCAAATGATTTCACTCATATGTGGAGTTTAAGAACAAAGAAAAAAAACTGAAGGAACAAAACAGTAGCCGACTCACAGAACCCAAGAATGGACTAATAGTTACCAAAGGGAAAGGGACTGTGGAAAATGGGTGGGAAGGGAGGGATAAGAGGGAAAAGGACATTACGATTAGCAGATGTAATGTTGGGGGGGTCATGGGGAGGGCTGTACAACTCAGAGAAGACAAGTAGTGACTCTATAGCATCTCACTATGCTGATGGACAGTGACTGTAACGGGGTTGGTGTGGGGGACCTGATGAAGGGGTAGTTTAATAACCATAATATTGCACCTGTAATTGTAGATTAGTGATACCAAAATACATTGTATTAAAAAAAAACTCCAATGGAAAAAATTAATAAATAAAGTTACGTAGAGAGAAAGTGCAGGCGACTTTAGAGAGAGAGGAGTGCCCTGAAAGGTTGGGAAAAGTTAAAGTTACACAGTCAGAAAGTGTGGTTGACCTCAGAGAGAGGAGTGGTCTGAAAGATTGTGGTTTCCCCCTTTTAAGGATTTTTCAGGTATGACAAAGGTCTGGGGTACAGACTTGTTAAGTGGTCTCTGAATATTTAGAATTAACTTAACACAAGGAATTTACTGCTCTGGTCCTCTCCCAGGATAGCAGCTCCCTGGTTTGGGAACCTATCAAACAAGACTGCCTGCCCGGGCCCCTGAGGTGGGCTGAGTTATTGTCTGTTTGCTTACTTCTTAACTTCCTAGGTATTAAAATGCCATCTTACATTTAAGATGGAATCCTTCCAGCCTTTTAATATGTTGTTTACGGCTGGGCCGGGATCCTAAATTAGTTGCCCAGGTTGCAAATTACTTGATTAGGGCTGAAGGAGAAAAAACAGCATACAGGGAGGTTTAAAAAAAATCTGGGCCTGCATGATTAACACAGTAAAGACATGGACTATGCTGGGGTACCCTCCTTTATCTGGGGAATATTCAAACATTCCAGGCCAAGTTACTCCTGGCTTTTAGAGCTTTAACTGATTAACTCCTTAACTCTGGGTCTTTTTTAGTGTTCTTTCCTGGCCTTACTCTCTTTCCACTCCACTCATATCTATTTTCTAACAGTTTGATTCTTAGACCAGCTAGAAGAACTTTGAAGGATATAGAGGAAATTTTTTCCTCTTCAGAAGAATAGATACATAAACTTATGGAAAAAGTAAATAGCAATAAAATATTTACTAAAAGTTTTTTTTCATGCATCATTTTTTATAAAAACATAAGTCTCATTGTCCACTGTTTAAAATCACATTGAAAAACAGGCAAAGAAGTTGGGGGGGGGTGGTGGTAGGATGTGACACCACAGAAGCCCAGCTGGCACAGAGGGCACGTGGTGGGTGAGGTGGCACCCTGCACACAGGACACGGACAGTGTGGGGCCCTGGGGCTGGACAGCTGGAGGACCCAGTAACCTCTCACTGTGCTACTTGGTCCAGGCCCACCCAGGCTGATCCCTGTGGTCTTGGGAAGATGAAGTCTTTCCCGGCCCAGTGGCAGAAAGACTTCAAGGGCCAGGCTGGGCCTGAGAGACCCAAACTGTAATTGCCCATCTGTGGCTTCTGAGCTCAGGTGCTCAGGGTGGGAGGGGGGCTGCAGGGAGGGTGAAGAGGAGCACAACTTGCCACCCCAAAATATCTGTCTTTGGCATAAGGATAATTTTAGGCTAATTAGTTTTAAGAAACAGCAAGCACAGGAAAAACTAAACTGAGGTTACCCATTTGTAAGACATTTACATTTATAAGGGAAATCTCCATTTGTAAGGGGGTCTTCTGCTCTGTACCAGGAGGAGACAGATGACTAAACTCTAGAAACTCTTACCAAAGGAGAATGCAAGGACCTAAATTCACACAACAAACTTATACTTGTTTACAGGTGCTTTTCCAGAGAGCTTCCCATAACTCGTTCTCTCCCTTACCCCAACATATTATTTTGTCTTTAGCAGGAGATGATATTTAAGGTAATGGCTTGGCCCATATTGGGGAGTTACTGGTTTTCCTGGATCTCTGCCATGCATGCAGGAGGTATAGATGTCATTAAACTGTTTGTTTTTCTCCTGTTAATCTGTCTTTTATTATAGGACAAGGGCCTCACTTAAGAACCTAGAGAGGCCCCTAGTGTCCAGGGAATGGAATCAGCCAGTGACACAGGCTGTCTTCCAGAATAAGGGTGGAGGACCTCAAGTCAGTGTGTGCCTCCCTGAGGCCAGGGAGATAATGGGCTCTCCCTTCCACTGACTGGCTGGAGGGCAGGACTGTGCAGGCAGGGCTCTGTCCCCGCTGGAAGAGCATCCCAGTGGTACAATGCAAGTTCTTTCACAAGATCAGGTACCACAAGGTCAGTGTGAGTTCAGAGGCATTCACAAAAAGAGCAGAGATCAAGAACCGGCTTCTGGAACTAAAGACTTAAATTTTACTTTTTGTTCTACCACCTGCCATCTATGTGATAGTAGGCTTCAGTTTTCCTATGTCTTAAATGGGAAAATAATAGCACCCATCTCAGAGGATATTGTGAGGAGTAAATATATTACTAACCTAAAATATGTAGAACAGTCCCTGACAACATAAAATGGTGTGTTAGCTACCATTATTTTTTCAGAAGGAGTGGCAATCTCACATTGGAGTGCTCAGGGGACCTGCTGTGAAAAAGGAAACCATAAACGGAAATTGAACTGGGTTTGCAGAAGAGGTTTAGGATTTGAATGAAAGGAACTTCTTAAATCCAGAAACTAGAACACTATGTAAAAAATGTGAAAAATTGCATGATGTTAATTATTTTAACACTGCAATGGACTTTGTCTTTGGTCAGGGTTTTGATCTGGTCAAGGTTCCAGGTAGAATCTAGTAGCACCTACTATCAATCTGTAATGGTGGAAAAGAGTTAGCTGCCGCTAAGTGTTTTCACAGCGGGTCTAATGATAATGATGATATTAAAGATAACAAATAACAAGGAGCCCTTACAAAAGGCCAGGCATTGTTCTATGTGCTTTATGTACATGGATGATCTCACTTTATCTCAGCAGTCACAAAATTTACCCATTTAATAAGGGGAATTGTGTAGATAGGGGAGAAGTTATGAGGCTGTAGCTCTGGGAGGGTAGCATGTTTCCAGCCCACGAAGAAACCGGTGTGACTAAAATCAATCAAGGGACAGGATAGATTGGAAGAAACCTTTTTACTTATCACAGTGAGGCCTGGAGCAGTCCCCGTTGGCCACTGCTCTGATGCTTCCCTTTCTCTCCGTTCCCTGCCAGCAAAGGCCTGCTTGGCGCTCCCCTATCTCTGCCTCCATGTGCACCTGCTTCCCCACTCGCCCCTTCCTCGAGGAGCTCTGTGGGAGGGTCCTCGGGGACGGACAGGCACCAGACCAATCAGGCAGTGGAGAGCAGGAGAGGACAGCTGCTCTCCAGCTTTGCCCCGGACTACGAGGGAAACTGCCCTGGAATAGTAAGTGGCTAAGGCCAGGCAGGGGATTCTGGAAAATCTGTGCTTTACCCCACAGAGGCACACAAGATTTTGGTCACCTTAAAATTATGTCATTTTTAGGCTTCTTTCTACTTTCCTGAGTAATCAAAGTTCTTATGTTGATAAGCTGGGAAACAAAATGCACTAACAACTCTGATGATTCCAAACCATTGCATCGTATGTGTGTAGTTACCAAATCAGTAAATCCAGGAGTAATTTCTCTATACTATTAAAAGTCTCTTTAATGTGTTATAGTTAGTTTAAAAATTAATTTTTTGGGGGGGTCATACTCTATTTGATACACTGACGCCACACAGGCACACACCCACTTTGCCACATATAACAGTCTCAAAAATTGGTTTTGAGCTGTGCATCTTACAGGTTGTCTGTGTGGAAGACCTGGCCTGGAGGCAAAGACATGAACTAAGACACTGCAGGAGGACCTTTCCAGAAATTTATTCTCGGGTTATACAGAAACCTGAGAGAGGAAAGAGCGGTAACTCCTGGAAAATTTCCAGTAGCATCACACTCCATTTGTCATTTTTGTACTTGACCCAGAAAAAAAGAATCTAGGTGGATATAGTGGCTGGAGCTTTCACCAAGTAAAATTAATGGAGCACAATGTGTGCCTCTGTTGTGTGTATGTCTTTCAATCACAATGTCATATGTCATGAATGATACAGGGAGTTCTAAGCAAAATGAAGCAAATAAGAAAGTAATTTATAATGCAAAATGTAGATTTAGTCAGCAAGCAATAATTTTGACCAGATAGAAACAATGAAACTCCTTTGGAGTTTATAATGATGATATTACATTTCAAGAATTATTTTGAATAGTAAGATGCTGTCAATACCTGCCAAAAGTGACATTGCTATGGATATTAAAAATTAGAACATAGATATCTGGTTAAAATGAGACTTTGGACTTTAGAAGATGCAAATAATTGTGCATAATTTCTCAAAGTTTATTCTGCCAGTTTAATTCTGCTGCACTTTATTGCCAGTTATTTTAAATATGTTTCTTGCATTTCCTAAAAGATGTAAGAAGTATTGCTCTTCGATGGCTGATCATCAGAATTACTGAAAAGATATTTGTGTAGTTTTGGAACTCATCCTTTATCATTCTAATTCAGTAACTTTGTGTTAGGGTCCAGAGATCTCAATCTAGATTATTTTATAATTATTAAATCAAGTACAATTTCTGAATTTTGCTTCTAAAAATTATCAAAAAGGGTTCCATAAACTATGACTTAAACTCAATCTTCCCAAAGGCCATTGGTACACTTAGTGGCTAGCAAGAATAATATTAGCAAGGGTCAAATGCATGCCAACCAATTTACTCACATTTAAAATAATTAAAGTAGTTGTCAAAGAGGTTAAGTGTATATTATCATATGTTCACATAACTGGTGGGCAGAGTCAGGATTCTGATCCTTTCTATTATGGCATGTACTTCTCTGACACCATTGTTTTGGATTTATAAAAGGATAACAATTAATTGGATAAACATTTCCCCTTTTCAAGAATTTATTTCCATGTTTATATAGTGAGAGACTGAGTATCTTTTTGGGTCACTGGAACTCAATAGTTAACTAGGAAAAGATATTTGTAAGACTCTTAAATAACAGATGGCAAATATCTTATTGATCAATAATTACAAATTCAATAAAGCAGTATAAAGAAAAAGATCAATGTTTTATGGTAATAGCAAAAAAAATTAAATAATTTTTGTTTCTGTTTTTAATTAAGATATTTTGAAATCTTATCTAACAGTTTCTAGGTGTTTCTGTTTTGTAATTTCCTGATACAGAAAATAATTGACATTTTGTTATATATGAATAAATTAAGCCATTTATCCAAATTTACATTATAAGTATGCATTACTAGGGCATATGCTAGTAGAATTTGCAGTTTTTCCAATATCTAGATTCACTGATAAATACCCTGGCAACACTATATACAGTTAAAGGTGGTTTTGTCTCTCCTTTAAGTTCAAAACATTATCAAGGCTGGGAGAGTCTTCTTAAGATGACATCCACCAGAAGGATAGAAATAAAAAAAGTTTGGATTTGGAGGAAAACAGGTTTGGACCTTTAGGAAAAAGCTGGGTCTGCCCACAGCCCAGCATATTTGCATGAGTAAATG
>JAVSCE010015541.1:0-19126 GCA_032199065.1 Smutsia gigantea
ACAAATCCTACCATTTGCAACAACATGGATGGAGCTAGAGGGTATTATGCTCCATGAAATAAGCCAAGCTGAAAAAGACAAGTATCAAATGATTTCACTCATATGTGGAGTATAAGAACAAAGAAAAAAACTGAAGGAACAAAGCAGCAGCAGACTCACAGAACCCAAGAATGGACTAACAGTTACCAAAGGGAAAGGGACTGGGGAAGATGGGTGGGAAGGGAGGGATAAGGGGGAAAAAGGGCTATTACAATTAGCGCATATAATGTAGCGGGTGTGGGGGTGGGGTGGGGGAATATGGGGAAGGCAGTATAACACAAAGAAGACAAGTAGTGATTCTATAACATCCTTCTATGCTGATGGACAGTGACTGCAATGGGGTATATAGTGGGGACTTGATAATAGGGGGAGTCTAGTAACCATAATGTTGCTAATGTAATTGTATATTAATAATAGCAAAATAAAAAATAAGAGAAAAAAAATGTCTTCAGACTTTGCCAAATATCTCCTGGGAGGCAAAATCACCCATGAGAGCCACCATTATAAGCCACGGAACCACCAGTCACCTCAACATACAGGTCATTTCCAGCTTAGGGGTTGGCATTTGAGCTGAGACCCAGCAGATGCCACCTGTTCAAAGAACTGGGGAAGAGTATTCCAAGAGAGGGGAGCATGAGCAAAGGCCCTGAGGTGGGAATGCGCCTGGCATGTTTGAGAAACAATGTGCTGGTTCATGGTGACAAGGGGAAGAATGGCATGTGAGGAGGTAGAAGAAATAGGCTTGGCCCCATCAGGAAGGGGCTTGGAGTTGGACATTTCAAAGAACATTTGTGAATAATAAGTATGGAGATTCAAAGATGAATCAATTAAGTCGTAATCCCTACTTTTCAGAAGACAGTAAAATCTTCAAGACTCTAGACACTGAAATAGACATTTAAATAAAAAAATATAACACGGGGTATTGCATTGAATGAAGGAGTATGTACAAGACCTAGATAGTTGGCACAAGGGGGTTCATGCTTAAGCCCATGCTGGGATGGGAAAAGCTTTCTTGAAAAGAGCACCCCTGATCTGAGTCTTCGGGGAACAAAGGATGAATGGCCCTCCAGGGACAGGTCCAGCATGTGCAAAGTCACAATGGTATGAAACAATATGATGGGTTCAGGGAAATTCAACCAGTCAGGTATTATAAAGCATAAGGAGCAGGAGGCACCTGTATCGGTCTGACTGGGACAGAAGATTGTCGTGGGAGAGGAGGTGAAACTAAAGCAGATTTGGAGATGTTGGAAGTCTTCCACAACAGTCCAAGGGAGGGACAGATGGCTTCCTGAGCCTGCATGAGTCCCCTAAAACACCCCTACCCCCCACTCCTTATCCCCAGCCTTGTCCTGCCTCCATGTATTTCATAAAATGCATCTTAGATAATTATCTATAATCTTACTCATGTGTGTTTGGCTTGAGATTAAGGATTCAGTCATTTGTGTTCCCTGCCGGCTCATGCCTGAGCTTGCATTTCTTGTTTCAGATGTGGGACTGTGTTTTGATTTCTCCATATAATGCCTGGCACAGCCTTACCTGCAGAAAGGTGTGTTCACAAGGACATTTGATGAGGCTTCATAATTCTTCACTTTGCATGGATAGACACAGACTTAGGACACACAAACTCCCTTGGCCTGAAAGGGCCCTCTGCACATTCACTTGTCAGCCTTCTGGCCACTCTGCTTTTGCAGCATACACAAGCGGGAAGTTAACAGCAGGAGTTTAATTAAATTCTGTCTGATTCTTGTTTATTGCAAGCCCTTTTTGTGTCAGGCACTGAGAAGAAGCTGAATTGTGGGCAAGGAGACAGGGAGGGAGCAGGTCATAGGCTCTGGTCTTCAAAATGAATCCACATAAGAGAAACTCCGTATCTGGGGTTTCTGAATGAAACCCAGGGTTAGGTATTGAGATTACAATTCAGTATGGGGATCATTTAACCCATCTCTTAGCTGTTTTGCAGGGTTAGGAAGAGGATGAGGCTTCCAATTCATTGTGGGTAATCATCCTATTCTTCCATACTATCTACACTGGGGACTCAGCCTTTAGATCCAGCCATCTGATTAGAGTGTATCAGAGGGAGAGAGAAATATGCGATTTGGAGGTCAGGTCATCTGGCCTCTCTCAGGCCAGAGCACAGGCTGTCAGGAAAGAAACAAGAGCCCTGCCTCATTTGCTTCTCTCTCCAACCATCTCCCAGTAGGAGAGAGCCAGCTCGACTGTTTGCAGCATTTCCTTTCCTTCCTGTGCTGGGCCAAGGCTAGGGCTGGGGCTGGGAGCCCAGCCCTAGCCCTGGTTTGCCTGAATTTGTAGATGTCACCGCCTGACCTTACACCTGTTTCCATCCAACTGACTATAACAACTGGAACCCATTGGGAAGGCAGCAAGTGCCAGGGAGCAGTTATGTGAAAATCCCACCTTACAGGGCTTAGAGCCTGATTTACCTTGGTCCTAGTCCTGTCTCTGCCATCCACTGCTGCATGACCCTGTTGAGTCATGCCCTCTGAGCCTCTGTGGCCTCTTCCTATCCTTTAGGGCATGGCTTACAGGTCGTGGAGGCTCTCCCACGTCTGCCCTCCATATCATCGACCCCTCTGTTGGCTTCCTTTGTAGCACCATGAATTGTAATCACACACAGATATGTACCTATGTGTGTTATGTATATACATGTGTGTATATATAAACATACATACATAGATACAATTACATTTGTTTGCTTATTTGGTTTCCCTGATAGAGTCTAGATTGTAAGCTCCAGCAATGCAGAGACTGTGTCTTTGATTTCAGCATCATCAGAGTCTAGCACAGTGCCTGGCACATAGGAGGACATAGAAAGTAATTTAGTGAATGAGTTAAGTGAATAGCAGCTGACCCACATGATCTCCTGGATTCCTTCCAGCTGAAAAAGTTTATGAGTCTGAGGTTTCCTGGCAAGAGGACCATTCCAGGGCCTCTCCCAGAGTCCCCAGTTGAGGGAAGGTGAATAGATGTGGGGCCCCTCGGTCCCCACCCAGGACGCGGGCTGTGGTGCCCCAGGATTAGCGCCGGTCAGAAGCCGGCTCCGCAGGCGGGGCCAGGCCGCCTCCAGCCTGCTGGCCTTCGGGGAGTGCGCCCCGCCGGGGGAGACGAGGGGGCGGGCTCGAATGCCCGTCGACGGGAGGAGCGGCCTGAAAGCCCCCCGGTTCCCTGACAGCCGGCGCAGGGGGCGGGGCTCCAACCCAGCAGGTTCCCTGCATGGGGGCCTGGGCGGAGCTGTCGCCTAGCAACGCTCCGCCCCGCCCCGCCCCCTGGTCGGCCGCGGGCGCCTGCCCCTAGCATGGCCTGGCAGGGCTGGCCTGCGCGGTGGCTGTGGGTCGCTGGCTGCGGGCTGCTGCTCCTCGTTCTTGTCCTGCTCGTGAGCCCCCGCAGCTGCCGAGCGCGGCGAACCCTCCGTGTACTGTTCATGGCGCGCAGCAAGCGGCTGCTCTTCCGAATCGGGTTAGTGCCGGCTCTGGAGGCAAGCGTGGCTCGGGAAGGCAGACGCGCTGGAAACGGAGAGGCGGGGGCCGGAGGAAGGTTTGGACAGGGCAAGGGCTGGGGGATCCAGGGCCAGGGAGAAGAGCGATCAGAGAGGCAGGCTGGAGAAGCCCCTGATTTGGGGGGGATTAAGGAAGGAAGGAGTTGGGGGACTGGAAAATTGGTATCGTCTGGGGAAGGAAAACTGGAGGGGCAGGCTAGAGTAGCCAGGGAAAGGGGGCGTGAGAGAACACTGGAGAAAAGAGCAGGTGAGGGGCTGGAACCCAGAAAGCTGGAAAAGGAGGGTGAGTGCAGGAGCCCTGCCCCGAGGGCCTCCTGGTTGGCGGTGCCTGAGAGAAGAAATGCTTCAGGCCATCTAAGTGTCACTTGAAACTGCCAACTCCCACCGTGTGTCCTTGTCCCTCTTTCCATCACCCAGTTCCCCACCACACAATGTAAGCTCTTCAGTCCCAAGTGAGAGTCCCAGATCTACGTCCATCTGTCCCTTTCCTTCTAGCCTCCACGCTGGCCCCTGGCCTAAGCTCCAGGCTGTGAAATCCGACCTTACTCATCCTGGGTTGTCTGGGTTCTCCAACCTCCAGTGACGTTTTCCTCCCCTCCCACCACACCTCACTCATCCCTTCCCCCTATTTCTGCCTCTTCCTGGGCCAGGCCAGGTAGTAGCCAGCTCTGTTCTGCCACGGAGACTCCAAGAGGCAGAGAAGGAAGCACAAGCAAACGGCTTCCTAGGGCCCCTGTGCCATCCCACTACCAGCAGGGCAGGAGGCAGGACCTCCAGCGCCTGTGTAAGGACAGTGATGTTGGGGATGGGACTGCGGGAGCCCTGGCCACAGGCCAGGTTTGGGGGAGAGCCTAAGCCTGGGAACTTCCTGGGCTTCAGAGAAGACATTGTACAATTCACCCTTCCTCCCAGACCTCCCCAGAGATCCCTGCAGCTTCAGCCCCAGAATTCTAAGAAACAGAGATAGGAGGACATAATGGGGGAAAACTGGAAGAACCTGGGGGTAGAGAGGGTCTCTTGTGTGTGTCTTTTGGGGCATTCACATCTCTAATAGCTCAAATATTGGTCACATTCTCCATAAGGCTCCAACCAAGTCACCATGGCTCTGCAAAGAATGTTAAAATAATGAGATTTACATATATTTAAATACCTTCATACTTGAGATTTAAAAAAAAATTCTCACCACAGAATTTCTGGGAATTTTACAGCTCTATTTGGGGAGGGATTTTTAAATCTCCTTCTAGCTTTCAAAATGGGTAACATTGAGGTCATACAAATGGACTGAGGAAGTGGAAAAATGGAAGTTTTCATAAGGAACTAGAATCAGAAGTCCTGAGACTGAAATTCCCAAGATCGCCATCTCAGAATCCTGAGGGCTTGGGTATCCCTGCAACTTGAGATCTGGGAGTTTCCAAATCCCAAAACTTGGAATTCTCAGAGAGCTTCTTGGAATTCAGCACTGTTGTGGTCTTTCCTGTGTCTGGATTTCAAAGGTGCCTTGGAATCAACCCCCGAAATTTGCAGAGCAGAAGGGCGTGCCTGGAATCAGAATTCCAGATCCTGCCCCTCCATGGTCTTGGAAACAATCAGTCCAGTCCCTTGGGGGAGAAGCCGATGGCTGCTGGGAGGACAGGGGGTGTTGGCAGGAAATGGTCTGGGGGAAATGGGCAGGTGTTGATGCTCTGAGGGTGCCTCCAGGAAGGATGGAGAGGGAGGGGGACGGGATGGGACAGGACATGATGTGGAGGGGCAGACTGCATGGGTACACTCCACCCTAACTGTGTGTCTGTGAGGACCAAATAGAGGATTCTATCAGGGGCTGGAAAGCAGACAATGGAAATACCAAGAGAGGAGAGATTGTTGTCATTAATAACAGTCATCACTGGTGTTTGACAATTTTATAAAGAGCTTTCCTCAAACATAACGACAATTGTCTTGAGATGGGAATAACTGGGCACAGTGGAGAGTGGATCTCAGCTAACCTCGGTTGTGAGGTAAACATATACATCTGGGACTCTGCAGGGCTGGGAGACAGTGTGTACAGTAGTAACACACATAGTATGTGGGGTCGGACAGATCTGCTTTTGAATCCTAGCTTTGTTGCTTAGTATCCATGTGACCCTGGACAAATAACTCAGCCTCTGGGTGCCTCAGTTGTTTGCATCTGTAAAATGGGCATGGCAATAATGCCTACCTCAAGGAGGATCAAACGAAATTGTGTGTGCTAAGTGCACAGGCCTGGCTTATAGTAAATGCTCAGGAAATGTTAACAGCTGCTCATTCTGTAGCATGGGGGATGAGTGGGAGGGAGGGTACATGACCCTGGCCAGGCTCCTTCTGGAGCTTCTTTCTTACTTCTACTCCTGTCTTCCAAGCCTATCTTGCCCATCCACCCATAAAGAAAGCCCACATCTCCTCATTCATTCAGTAAAGCCCTAACTGCCTTGTGTCAGGATGGTGGGATCACAGATAGGAGCAGAGGCTGGCTGCTGTTCTCAACGAGCAGGAAAAGGAGCATGTGAACAGGGACCCAGACTGTGGCAGGAGGAAGGGTGTGAGAAGTTCCCGGGAATGATAGGATGTGTCTGAGAAGACTGGGATCAAGGAGGTGGGACTCTCCCATGTGTGCCCCCACTTCATGCCTCAGTTTCCCTTTTGCCCCTTTGCCTCTCAGAGATGGCTGAGGGGGGGTTGCGGAACAAGGGCCCTGAGCAGAGCCTCTCTGCAGAAGATGGGTGAGTAGGGAGCAGGCTGGGCTTGCGCAGGGCTGGGATGTCTTGCAAAGCTGAGAATATAGATGGCAGCCAGCCTTTGGGGATGGACAGCCCTAGCTGTCAAAACTTCCCTCCTTCCCTGACCAAGTGCCCTCTTCATTCATAGGCATAGAGGCTCTCTCTTAACCTCCTGACCCCAGTAAAACCAATTCTCCCCAGGACAAATCTTGCTTGCTGCATTTCTACAAGAGGAAACTCTTTCTGGGGCCAATGAGGCCCACTGGCTTGATCTCAAGGGGTAGCAAGAGTCATGGGCCCTTGAATGAATGACCCACCTACTTGTGGCCTGAATGAAGGCCAGGTAGAGGCAGTGGGCTGGGCCGTCCACAACACAGTCTGCAGGAGGGGAGCCAGGCCCTTTTCTTTTCTGCAGGCCTGTGGGACTGTGGAGACCTGCCGTCCAGCATCCACAGCCGCCCCTCTGCTCTGCCCAGAACCAGCGTCCCCTCTGCTGCAGGATTCGTTTCCAAATCATGGCCCCCTTCGCCAAGCCACCCTGCTCCCAGAATGCCTCAGCCAGGCCTTTGGAGCCCTCCCATACCCCCTTACGCCTGCCCAATGCCATCTTCCCAGGCCCTGATCTCTTTCTGAGGCCTGGCAGAGCTTCCTTCCTCCCTGGGTCTCTGTACCTGTCAAATTTTGTTGTATTTTCAAAGCTCACCTTCAAAATATATATCTACAATCTGAATACTTATCCCCACCTCCACTACTACCATTCTGGGCCAGCCCATGGTCATCTCTTGCCTGGCCTCCCAAACAGACTCCTCCTTCGACCTTTGTATCCCGCAAAGAATTCTTAGCACAGTAGTCAGAATGAAACTGTTGAAATTTAAGTCAGAAACACGTCATTTCTCTGCTCAGAGAAGCTTAAAGGCCCTATGTCACCAGCCCATGCTCCACCTCACCTTTTCTACTCCTCACGTTGCCCGTTCTGCCTCAGCTACTCAGGCACTTTGCTGGTCCCCAAACACTCCAAGGCAGTCTCAGCCCGAGCCGTCTGTTGCTCTTCTCTCTCATTAGAATGTTCCTTGCCCAGATGGCCACATGGCTTGCTGCCTTACTTCCTTCACATCTCTGCTCAAAATTCACTTTAGAGAGACCTGTCCTGAGCACCCAGTGTAAAAGACCCTTTCCGCATCCCCCAGCCCTGCATTCTGTATGCCATGTACCCCGCTTTATCATTCTCCATGGTACATGTCATGGTACAACACCCTATAGATTGACTTGTGTATTTACATACTGGTTTTATCCTCCAGCCGGAATATGAGCCAAATGAGGGAAGACATTTCTTTCACCACCAGATCCCAGCTTCCAGAACAGTGCCTGGCACAGAGCTGGCCCTCATTAAATGTTTTCTGAATGAATGCAAAGCTTGGCCTGGGTGCCATCTCCTCCATGCAGCCTGCCCAGCCACCTCTGTCAAAATTCAGCTCTGCCTCCAGTGTGACCCCTGGCACTGATTTCCTCCTCCGACCTTTCATTCATAGTCTTGCTTGCTCTTGAATTAGGTGTTCCCAGGTCCGACTCCCCCACGGGACTCCCACAGGCCTCGCCCAGGGAGCAGGACTGAATCAAGAGGGCCTGGAAACGGGGGTGAGGGAGAGCAGGGGAAAGCCAACAGAAACAGACCCAAACCCTAAGCAGACACAACCTAGGAGCCTTGGCTGGGCCGTGGCCTGGGATCGCAGACACGGAGGCAGCACTAGTCAGGCCTCCGGGCCGGGACCGAGGGGCTGTGGGCAATGACGGTGTCTCTGGTCCTCCCCAGGGACCTGCAGCAGCAGCTCTGCCCCCTCCGGGCAAGATGGGCAAAGTCTGGAGAGGACTCCAAGGGCTGCAGAAGACCATGCCCGGGATGGGGATGGAACTGCAGACAGGCCCCGTCACCTCCAGGGCAGGCCTGGGTCTAACCTCATGCAGGCCCTACCTCTCTCCAGGGCACAGGGAAGGGCCCCCACCGCTCCCAGGCATGCTGGTAGCTTTAGGAAACTCTCTCTCTCAGGGTCTTTTTAGCTGTCTCATTATCTTCTTCAGTTTCTTCAGTTTTGAGAAAGCGAAAACGTTGAGCCCTTCTCTATTCCTAAAGGGCCTTGGAGTAGGTCCTGGTGGCCCTCCAAGTCCCTCAACCCTCAGACAGGCATTTCCGGATTTGGTTTCATAAAGAGTGTCGCCTCATTTTTCAGATACAAAGCCTGGCAAGCCTGGCCTTGGGAGGCAGAAGAGGAAGCCAAACAAACAGTGTCCCCTGACCTGAGGCCTTGCCAACCGGGCCTTGCCTGTTGGGTCCCAGCGAACAGCCCTCAGGCCTCTCTCCGGACTGCCTAGGATGGAGGAGGGGAAAAAGAGCTGCATTGTGTGTGGCCACTGCGTGGGGGGGAGGGGTGGCATGTCACTGTCCCCAGCTGTCCCACTCCGCCTCCCATGGGGCTAGAGGCTCAGACTCAGATACCAGGGAAGCCACCCTTCAGTTCAGTGGGGCGAAGAGTGAAAGGTGGTGCTGGGTCTGCAGCCCTGACCTGGCAGGAGGGCCCCTCAGGGCAGCTGCACGGTCTCCCCAGCCCCGCCCTGCAGAGTGGTTTTCCTTTCACCCACCTGGGTCCCAAAGGACCAATCAGAAAACTTTCTTTTCTTTTTGGTGAGGTGATGGTGGGTAGTTCGGGGCCCCAGAACTGCTGAATCAGAGTTCAGGGATAGGAGGGCGAAAGAGGAAAAGGTTAGAATCTTCCTGTTTAACCAGCACACCCGGGTCATTTTGATGCAGGTGGCCCAAGGCCTGGATCCCAGCTTTCTGGCCATGCCTGGGAAGCCCACGGCTGAGAGTTTGAATCCCACGTGAGGTCCTGGGTGTCATCTTGTAAGTCATGTGAACTTTCTGGGCTCAGCTGCTCTTTCAGGGCAGAGGAGCCCTTGGTTTTACGGAGAGAGAGTCTGAGGCTTGGGTACTGAGTTCCAGCTTCATACCTCTGGCAACAGAAGAAAGGAAGCTGTAGAGGCCCATTACTGGGGCAGTGACCCGGCTGGGTCGGGGGCTAGGAGAGGCGGACAAATTCTTCCCAGGGACTCCTTCGCCTTCACGTTTTCCTGTTGAGGGTCTGTTGTTCCTTTTTTCCTAAATACCTTCTGCATCTGGCCAACGATGCTACCCATGGAACCATAAATCCAGGTTTAGGAATCACAGAACCATAAATCCAGGTTTAGGAATCACAGAGCCTAGATGTGAAAGAGATCTTCAGGATTTTCTGGTTCAGGGCATCTTATCCTGAGGCCTGTGGGGACTGTGACTCTCTGCATTCATCAGCAAAACACTGCACAGGTAATGCGTTGGTCCAGGGAGAACATTCATGGGGTTCACCAGATTCTCGAAGAGGCCTGTGTCTCAGAGGCCAAAACTGGTGCTTCAGATCCTGGGCTGCCTATCTGCTCACTGCAACCACCCTGATGTATCACTTTCCTCAGCAAAGGCCCTCAAGGAGTTGAATCTGCCCCCAAATAGTTCAGGCCCACTCATCTCACCCTACCCCCACCTCATTTGGGGTTTGGGGAGGATTTTAGCAGCTCAGAGTGTGGACTCTGGGGCTCAGGGAATGATCTCTGTCCCCCTGCAATGCTGTGTGGTCCTGAGCAGATCTCTTCCCAGTCTCTGCCTCAGTGTCCTCATCTGTAACACAGAGGAAATAGTACCTGCCCCGGGGGTGTTTGGGGCACTGCAGGAGGTGGTTGATGGGAGGCACTTAGCTCAGTGCAGCCTGGTGGAGTCTGAGCTGTGGGAAAGCCATTGTTATTGAAGATGACCCGGTGTGAGGCTCTCTAACCTGTGTGGACAGAGCCAGGGCAGTGGGCCCATCTGCAGACGCCCTGTTGGTGCTTCCTCCAGCTTCTCCACTTCAGTGTCACAATCCCACCTATGCCCTTGGGTCTAGGTGAGCCGCTTAGCAGAGCACCCTGCTTGGCCAGGTGTGTGGGTGTAGCAGGGAGAGGGAAGGGACTTGGAAGCAGGTGGGTGAGGAGGGACAGGGAGAGCAGAGGCAGAGGTGGCTGTAGCTTGGGCCCCAGACCCCCACAGGGCTTCACTTCCCAGGGTCCACAGCCTGGCATGGAACTGTAGAGTCGATGGTCCACTTTCTATACCAGGTCCCTCTAATACCTTCATGACAGGCCTGCCCCCGGGTTTCCTGGCCACTAAGCCAGCATTTCGTGAGTGCCAGTTCTGTGCTGTCTAGTGCTGGGCGCATCCAAATGGGGAGCAGAGGAGCCACGAGGTGCAAGCCGGGTCTCCAGCTGAGTCTGATTAGGCGCTGGAAGTTGACGAGGCCCTGCCGCCTAGGGGCTCAGCTCTTTGTGGGGAGCAAGGGGATAGGAGAGACCGGGCAGGGAAGGGAGGCTTTCTGCTCCAGTAATCAGGGTTTGAACTGAGCCCTGAAGGATGCTGAGGGTTCCAGTAAGTAGAGAACGCTTGGAGGGTATTCCAGGCCAGAGACCGGCAGGAGCCGAGGCAGGACTGTAGTTTTGAAATTTTAATGAGTTATTTCAGGCATTCAGATGAAGGTAGGTAATAGAACAATTCCCCCACCTCCCGGCTTAAGAAAGAAAATATTACTGAAGTGTGAAGCCCCTGTGCCCACCTCCCAGCCTACCTCCTCACTGCTCCCGAGGGAACCTTGCTAACAGCATGCTGTCCCTTCTCTCAGCTGACTTTATTCTTTTACTACATCCCTCTGTATCCCTAAACAATATAAATGATGGTTTGGCATGCTTTGGTGTTTCTCACAAGCATTGTCAGATTATCTCTTTTCCCTGCAATATGTCTGTTAGCTTAACAATGTATGTTTGGGCTTTGTGTATGTTGAGACCTGGTGCTGTAGATCATTTGTTTTCCTGGCTATATAGTTTTCCATGGTTGGAATATGTCATGGTTTATGTATCCATTTTGCTGTTGATGGACATTTAGGGGTTTCTGCTTGTTCACTTCTGGGAGTGCTGGGCCGTACAGGGGGAGGCAGCAGAGACCTGCTTCTGTCTCAGGTCACAGAGCCTGGCTGGTTGTGGGACATGCTCGCATCAGCAATGGGAAGCACTGAAGGCTTTTGAGCAGGAACAGGACTCAGTCAAAGGCTTTAGGATCTTAAATTTTTGACAGTGTTTTGCAGTTTGGATCAGAGGCAGATAGCAGGGTGAAGGAGGCTTTCATAAGGGTCTTGTTAAGAGCTTCCCAGGACTGAACCCAGGAGGTGGGAGGTGGAAGGTGGAAGGTGGAATTGAATGGAGTTTTGGTCACAGATACCAGGAAGGGGCTTAAATGAGCTCTCAAGCTGTGTAACTGGGAGGAGAGCAGGGCCTTTCCCAGAGAGGCAGCAGGAAGATGAGCTAACAAGCATGGTGTTGGACCCTGGCGATTGTGACACAGCCAACCAGCAGAGAGATGAAAGAGCAGCTGGAGCTCAGGCACCTGAGAGAGTCATGTGGAAGTCATTGTCAGGGAAAGCCCAGGCCTGGGGAGAGCATCCCAGGTCACCAGGTCCTCAGGCCCCTCTCTCCCTTCATGCCTCACATCTTCCTTCCTCTGCTGTGCGCTGTGATGAGACTCCAGGCCCACAAGGACCACCTCATCCCATCTGTCGCCATGTACTCTGCTCCCTTTCACTGCGCCCTCCAGCCCAGCAGCCCAGCAAGCTCTTAAGAAGGGAAGTCCCAGCATGTGTTTCCTCGCTTAAAATCAGCCTGCAATTTCCACCCCCCTCTCCATGGTCTGGCTCCTGCCCGGCACCCTCCATCCCTGCAGCCCTGGCAGTTCCTGGGACACGCCGACTCCGGCCTTGGTGCTGCATCACCCAGAGAGCCTGCCGTGCTGCTCGCTCCCATCCTGCGTTCCCGGCTTGAATGTCACCCTCTGAGAAGAGGTCTTCCCTGACTGCCCTGTCTGCCATGAGACCGACTTCCCTCCCAGCTACTCTCATCCCTCGCCAGCTATGGTTAACTGCCTGCTTGCTGACTGGTTTGTTTTCTCCTTTGGTGTGTGTTGGCCGCTCCTTTCATGACCCGTCTGCCTTGTTCTCTGCTGTCTACACCGGGTCCAGCATGTGCAGTAAATATTTGCTGAGCAAGGCAAATGAAAGAGAGGGGCCTTGTTTACTGCAGCTTCTTAGCGCACAGTCCCTGCCCTTGTATGTCGTGACCTTCACTGGAGGAAAAGCACATATAAGCATCTAGGGAACGTCTGTCAGCCACTTCCAAATGTGGACAACCGTGTTCTAGCAGCTGCAAGGGGTGTCTGGCAGAATTCAGGAAAGAAACAACAGTTGCTAAATACCTTCCACCCCCCAGGCCTTCAACTGTGCGTTAACATTTGCTGTCTTATTTTATGTCACTTAATCTTACACGGTCCTGCAGGGGTAAGCCATGGTATCACCATTTTTCAGATGAGGAACCTTATCTGTGAGACCAGTAACTTGCCCAAGGACACAGAGCTAGTAGGGGCCAAGCCATGACCAGAACCCAGAGATTTCTGTTGCCAGAGCCCCTGCACTTTCCATAAGCTTAAGTAGGAAGAAATGAAGCAGGAACAGGACTCTGAGAATGGATGTCAGGGCCCAGAGGAGAGGGTGATTTTATTTATTTTTATTTTTTATCTTTTCATTATGAAATAACTTCAGCCTTGCAAAAATAGTACACAGAATTCCCATATATGCCCCCCACCCAGAGCCCCCAAATGTTAGCATCTTTCATAACCACAGAACAGTTAGCAACATCAAGAAATTAACATCTGTACAAATTATTGATTATTCTCCAGATCTTATTGAATTGTCCCACTAACATTCCTTTTCTGGTCTAGAATCCAATCCAGGATATTTAGGTCGTTCCAACCAATCCCCTCTCTTTGAGCATCTCTACTGTACTCTTTGTCATTTTAACAGCAGAGTGGAGAGATCGCCAGCGCTCATCAACTCCCTCCCTCTCTCCCTCCCGGGGCTTTGCGCTTGCCGCCTGTCCAGTTCCTGGTGACCCTAACCCAGGTTCACCCTGGGCCTGCTACCATACTTCTTGGAAATGTCACCTCCTCAAAGAGGCCTTTCTTGATGACTCTATTGAAACAGCAACTCCTGTCATCCTTCTCTGTTCTTTAGGCCTGTTTTATTTTGTCATCTTCACTTGACAATATGTTTATTGTCCTGTCTGTCCCACTAGAATATAAGCTGCAAGAGGGCTGTGACTCTGCCTCCCTCACTAAGTGCCCAGAGTGGGCTAATAGCAAAGGCCTCACTAAATATTGTTGAATGAGTCAAAGTATGAAGTGGCTGAAGCTGATTTAACAATAAAACAGAAAGAGGGCCTGTGAAAAACAACAGAAGAACAGGTAAATGATGGCAAAACCCCTCCATAGTGTGTCCAAATTTCTAATCAGTACAAGAGCGTGGGCACGCAGCAAGGATCCAATGACTGAACTTCAGCTAAATAATTTCTACCAAACTGGCATGGAAACCTGCTTGTTTTCCATCAAAGTGCAGACCAGTCTCTAGCTCTTCCCCAAGGGGCCTGAAGAGGGGCTGTCCCTGCCCAGTCCACACCAACATGGACACAGTAAATCCCTGTAAATCTTTAGGGTCCATCACCTACCTTGTCTGTCTGTGATTCAATCATCCAGAATCCCTCCCAGATTTTCTAGCTGGCTTGTTGTATCACCGTGAGTCCTCCAGCCCCAAGAAGTTTGCCGAGAGGCCAGGGCCTGTCTTGACTCCTCCCCATGCTGGTAGGGCTGGTTTTATAATTTGTAGGGCCTGTTGTAAAATGGAATTCTCAACCTTTTTGTTCAAAAAGCAGGAAAAAACTGCCATGGAAAATATTAAAATATGAAGTTTTGCCTTTGTGCTCATGGGGCAATCTCTCTTTTGACTGGAGATGTTTTTAATTTGCTAGTTAATGTCATTCTAAGTAAAGAAAAGTTAAAAATCTAAGTTGCATGAATTTTGCCATTTATTTTGTATTGTACAATGCCAGTTTTAAATGAAAACATAAGAATGTTTAACTCCTATGTGGAATCACTGAAACTACATAATTCACATTTCTTACCTTGTACATGGATACATATTTTGTTCTGCCAGAACAGTGGAAATGCCGCACAAAATGAACTCAATTGCTTGTGTTTCCCTGCTTGACACTGCACATTCTACCAGCTCCCTCTGCCTTCAGCTTACCGATGAACAGGGAAGACTGGAAGGAAAGGACAGATTGGTCACCCCTTCCCTTTCCTTCTGTGGCATCATTTGCCACATAAATGGTTGGATCACACATGCGCAAGTAAGAGAGGATGCAGGAGGGTTCCTCGGTCGTTTGTGTTGCTTAGAACACCACTGCCGCCTTTATGCATTTGAAGCAAATTCTGGTTTGGAATGAAAGTGTAGCCTCTCAGGTCAGCCCACGCCCCTCTTCCTCACGGGGGGTTTACACTCACCTTGTACTCACTTTGAGTCTTGAATTCCCATGTGCAGCTGGTCCACCAGAATTCGGTGCTCATGGGGCACTGAGAATGTGGTCTGTGCATGGGGCAGCAAGGAACAGAGCAGACGTGCATTGTATCTCCTCTGCTGGTGTGCACACTCCATTGTCCCATCAGATTTCACCTACAAGACACTAAATTCAAAGGGAAAACCATTAAGAATTTCAAGATGGCAACAACAGAGAATTAAACCCATGTGGGGCCTTATTTGACTGCACAGGTCGCACACCTGTGAACTGGCCCCAAGGGCTGGCATTCTATATTTGGAGGACTCTGTCGCTCATCAGTCCCCTCTGTTCCTTGTGTCACCTTTGCACTTTGCACTGTGTAGCCTGAGAAGGCCTGAAGTGGTGGCAGGAGGAGGGAGAGAGTATGGTCGGCCCATCCAGCCTCACCTCTCCCTCTGCCACCAAACAGCCAAACAGAACTTTCTACAGTTTCCCCAGCTCTTTGCTGTCTCTGAGCCTTTATCTATTGTTTCATTCACCCCAGTTGTTCTCAAAGTTGTGGAGCTTATTAGAAATGAACATTCCCAGGCCCTGCCCCAGACCTGCTGAGTTTCAAATGCTGGGGATGGGGCGGAGGAATCTGGTTCAACAAGTCTCTGGCATGATTATGCCAAGCACCAGTGTGCTTCCAGAACTACCTTTCCCACCTCATTTCAGCCTCCTAACTCCTGTACCCCTTTCACTGTATAAATCCCTCGCTCACCAAGTCTATTCTGTAAATTCCTCAATTCACATATGGGCTTTGAGCTCAGGGTGTGTCTGTCTCATTTCCCCTCATGTCCTGAGCAGGGCAAGCAGTAGGGGCACAATAAGTGATAGATTTGCACTGACTCAAGAGGTGGCCAGGGGAGTGGGGCCATGGGGCCTGGGCCTCGAGCAGGGGAGCAGAGGCAGCAGTGGGGCTGAGCACACATCCTGCCCGCAGGTACAGCCTGTACACCCGCACCTGGCTCGGGTACCTCTTCTACCGCCAGCAGCTGCGCAGGGCTCGGAATCGCTACCCCAAAGGCCACTCCAGAACCCAGCCTCGCCTCTTCAACGGTGAGCTCTGGCTGCGCCAGGCCAGCATTGCCCCAAGCTCTGTGTCCCCACCCGCCCTGCCTACTCCCCATCATGTGTCCCCCAGCTACTGGGCTCCCTGCCCAGCGCCCTGCCCACAGCCCGTCTGTGTCCCCTAGGAGTGAAGGTGCTTCCCATCCCCGTCCTCTCGGACAACTACAGCTACCTCGTCATTGACACCCAGGCCCGGCTGGCTGTGGCTGTGGACCCCTCAGACCCTCAGGCTGTACAGGTGAGGGGAGGGGAGGGGCAGGGGTGACTGGGGTCACCATGGGGACTGGCAGCTTCCTGGTACTAGAGAGAGGCTGACCCTGGTCCCTCTGCCAATGGGATGTGCCCTTCCACATGCATTCACACAGAGACCCCCACAACTGTTGCATTGGGGAGGTCAGTGTCCAGGGCGTGGCTGGAGGAAGGGGGGAGCTGTGGGGGAACTGGAGCCAGAGGGCAAGGGCTGCCAACCCAGGACCATGGTCTAGAGCGTGTCCTTCCATCTCACTGTGCCCCCCTTTCCTCTTTCCTCACCTCTGTCTATCAGTATCTGGGTCACCCTCCCCCTCCCCCATCACTTATCTTTCCGCTTGAGCATGTGTGTGTGTGTCTGGTCCCCTCCAGGAGTCTCCCACTCCACCTCCCACCCTCTACCTGCACCTGTGCTGGGTCTCAGCTGTCCTGCTTTCTCCCACCCTCTCCTCCCTGCCCCTTTCCTATCCTCTAACCCCCTCATCACTTCCGGGTCTCCTGTCTGCCCAGCACCCACGCCCCTGTCTCCCTCTACCTCGAGTCTCCCTCTGCACCCTACTCCTCAGCCTCAGTACATCCTCTCTCCCCCAGGCTTCCATTGAAAAGGAGGGCGTTACATTGGTTGCCATTCTCTGCACTCACAAGCACTGGTAAGGGGCTGGGGTGGGGGGTCTGGGTGCAGAGGGTCTTCCCTGGCCAACCCTTGCCTCAGCTGGAACAGGGAGGACAGGCTGGGCTGGAGGTCAGGAAGTCAGGATGGGTGGGCACCCACCTTCCTTGTGAAGTTCTGGGGCACCAGCAGAGGAGGGAAAGAGCTGGGCTCCTACTGGTCCCCTTCTCGGACTCCTAAAGCCCCAGAAAAGTGCAGGGCAGGCCTTCACCTTTCATTCCATAGGCATCCATGAGATGCCTGCTGTGTGCTGGGCATGGGCAAAGCTTGTGAGTTTTTCCCTCAAGGAGTTTATAACCCAAAGAGGGAGACAACCCTGCATGAAAGATGACAGACATTTAAGTGGCAGTTGGCGTGGGGGTTGGGGCATCAGATCCACTTGAAGGAATTAGAGGCTGATGACCCTGGAGCTGAAAGATCAGTTGGCATTAACCAGGTGGGGCGGGGGGTGGGTGGGAGACTGGCAAGTTGTGAGGATGACATCCTGGGCAGGGGAGCAGCTGGGCCTAGAGGTATGCACAGCTCAGCTCAGTCCAGAGCCAGGGGCCCCGGGCTCCAAGGTCTGGAGATGCTGTGGGGGAGAGGGAGGTGAGGAGGCCCAGTACAGTTGCCCCTCAGGGTCCCTGCCTGTCTCTGCGGTCTTACAGGGACCACAGTGGAGGGAACCGTGACCTCAGCAGACGGCACCAGGACTGTCGGGTATACGGGAGCCCCCAGGACGGTATCCCCTACCTCACCCAGTAAGTCCCTGACCCAGGGATGGGATGGCCCTTCCGTGGGCCCCTTCCCTCACCCCATCCTTTAGTCAAGTTATTTCAAGAGTATCAGCAGTTGGATATTTGCTCATGCCCTTCCTGGCCCTTAGAGAGCAGATCATAGCCCGTCTGAAGACTGGCACTGCCTACCCCAGAACTGATGCAGCCATGGTCCCCAGAAGAGGAAGAGGGGAGGGTTTGGATCTGCCGCCCTGGGCACTAGGGTGCCTTCTGTCTCTGGTGTGGAAGCCCCCCTCCTGCAAGTCGCCCAGCCCCTTGGGCCCAGGGTGGAGCAAGAATCAGCAAGCCCAAGCTCTAGTACCTTCTCTTCCCTCCTGCCTTGCTTCTCAGTCCCTTGTGTCATCAAGATGTGGTTAGTGTGGGACGGCTTCAGATCCAGGCTCTGGCCACCCCTGGCCACACGCAAGGCCATCTGGTCTACCTGCTGGATGGGGAGCCCTACAGGGGTCCCTCCTGCCTCTTTTCAGGGGACCTGCTCTTCCTCTCTGGCTGTGGTGAGTTCCCCCAAAAGGCAAACAGGAAGAGGGGTGCAGGAGGGAGAGAAAGAGGCCAGGGCAGAGGCCCAAGGACAGCTGCAGTCCGGGACAGTACACTGAAACATTGATTTCAGCACAGATGTGGCCTCAGCAGTTACTCCCACCTGTGCTACCCTGATTTTTTAAAATATCTTCACGACTTCCACAGGTGATGGGCAGAACGAGCCAATGCCTGTGACTGAGTCCTGGAAGGGCATTTGTCTCCACTGGGTGGAGCCTGGTTCTCTGATACAGAGACCGGCAAGACTAAGCCACAAAAAGTGGAGAAGCCCTGAGTGAGAGGGTGATCCTGGGGTGGGGGGAGGCCGCCCGCCCTAGGGTGCATGGGGTCCCGAACAGCAGCACAGGCACTGAAGGAAAGAACGGCCCTACATGACTGCACTGGGTGCATGGGGCCTTAGAATGCAGCCTGGAGGTTCTGCACCCCTCACCATCCGCATGTCAATATATGCACTGCAGCATTAACATTTGGAGGGAGTAGATGCCTAGGGGATGCACATGGGGTAAGGTTTTGGGCTGGTGGCAAGCCCCCACTGTCCAAGCTGGTCCCCACCCCTCTCTGGCACCATACACAATGCTGTATTATCCTTGTACCATATAACATACACCCGACGCTCACCAGGACGGACCTTTGAGGGCACCGCAGAGACCATGCTGAGCTCACTGGACACTGTGCTGGGGCTGGAGGATGACACTTTGCTGTGGCCTGGTGAGGTGCCCCTCCCCCCAAGCCCTTTACTCCCCTAGAGTCCCACCAACCTGCTCTTGGCCCAGAGATGCCCCAACTCCACCTCCACTGGCTCCTAGAAGCCAATTCTAGGAGTGGGGACAGAGCTCCCTTCTTTGTGGAGTGCTGGCTCTGTAATGGCGCTATTCCTCATGCCAGTGCCCCGCCAGCTGGCCTCTTGGCAGCCTTGTAGGTCCCAGCCTATCCCAGAGGGCTGGGTTTTTATAACCAGGGTCTAGAACAGAAAATAGCCTTTGCTTATGGGAGGGGAAGTCAGAAAATCCTTCTG
>JAVSCE010015542.1:0-14531 GCA_032199065.1 Smutsia gigantea
TCATGAAATCAAGACATAGTGCCATTTCAGATATAAATAGAATTCTTCTTAAAAATACTTTAGCTATCAGCAAGAACAACTTAGAAAACACATACTTTCAACAGTAAATTGTTTTTCATTTTGCTTTTTAAAATCAACAGAACATATACAGAAACGCATTAATCATAGTTAATAAACATACTATAATGGCAATATCACAATTTTATTAAAACATGGGACATTTTGAAAATGAATCAAGACTATGACTATTCTTATAGTGATAAAGTGATATAATTTTTTCTGAAAAGTAGTTCACTAAGAATTAAATTAACCCTCCATTTTCAATATATTAAGTTACAGGGCAGTAAGTTTGTAAGAGCTATTATATTAATTTTATATTTAATAATTTTAATAATTTTCACTACTAAAATTATGTAGTCAACAAAAATACATTATTCATATAATACCTCAAAGCAAAGGGTTGCCTAAATCAGTTTAATAATTGTGTTAAGAACTATTTCCTTTTCCAAAAAACTAATATCCCAGAGTTCCAAAGGCTTTTTGGAGGATGTGCAATTTATTCCCATAAAAAGTTATGTTTAAAAAAAGAATAGAACAATGAATTCCAAAATGTTGAGACACAGGTGAAAATGTAATGAAACCGTATTGTTTTCTACTAAACAGATATCTTACTTAGAATAAATGCATTTTGCAAGATGCATTAACTTTTTAAGGATACTAGTATACCACTTGGCCAACAACATATTTTAGAAATGTAACTTCATCATCTGTGTAGGTCAGCTTAGTCTCCAAAATGTTCCCCTTGTACAACTGTACATTTGTACAAAATGTACAGTTACCTATTCAACAGAACTGACCTTAGTGTCCTTTATAAACACTTATAAAACTAAATAAGAACTAAAAATATTAATAAAACAGTCCTTTACTTTTACTTAATTTTACCTTTCTAATGGAATCACAAACTTCCCCTCCTTGTAAATAAGGGAAAGCACACACAAAACTACCACAGTCTCCATTCAAGAGTGTTCAGAGGACAACTCACCATCTTCTGCCTCGTCCTCAGTCAGGATGCAGGGGGAAAAAGAGGCACAACTTAAATTTTTGAAAGGTTATTCATATGTCTATATGAAATTAAGATCCGATGTTGAAAGGTTTTAAATATGACAATCTGTGGCACAGAATTTTAGGAAAATAAAAACTTTCTCTTCTTTTGAGACATAAAATTTTTGAATTATTTCATGCTAAAGTCCAATATTAATTTTGATTTTTGTAACCCATTAGATTTGTAAATGATTCTATAAAGTTTTTAGTTTTTTTGCCAGAGATAACTTTGATCATTTTCAAGTCCTATTTTTCTAATCATACTCAGCACTCTGTGGAATTACTGATTTTTTTTTCAATTTTTTGCTTACTTGCATTAACCATGTGTTACTTCTGTAATAAATAAAATATATGTATATTTTAAAATGTAAAATATGCCAACACAGCATACTGAATTAATTCCTTTAAAAATGAACTTAAGAGTAGAGTAATACAATTTCATTTCAATGCAGACTTACTTTAGTTTCCCAAAGAGAAATCCTTGAACTTCACTTGTTTCAATCTCATCTTCTACAGTAGTATTAGTTACAGCTATATTTTGGAAACAAAACCAAAACAAAAACATTTTCATACTGGGAAAGGAACATATAATAAAAAATTAGAAGAACTCAAAATGAAATTAAATTCCATTTGTTTTAATTAATTAATTAAATTCTCTGGTTTTTTCCTTTGATCAGCTTAATGACATGCACAGGTGTACATACTTCCTGCATGTTCTCTCCTTGTAAACAGGCTCAGGTTGATTATTACATATTTTACAACCACAATAAACACTTTGTGGATTATTTCATAGTCAACTTCTATTTTAAAACAAAAGTGATAAACCAAAGGACCTGCAACAAATCCTGGGTTTAGGTCTTAAATCAGGCAGGAGATCCAAACCCTAACAAATGTAAGAGTTCCTGCACATTTCTGACACCTTTGAAGATAATCAAGAAGTCTTTAGAAAAGACACCAAAACTCATGGCCTCAAACAGTTAGGATATAGCATTACAGTCATTTCCCTTCCCTTTCTCTTCTTTCTTCCAAAGTAATTCTAATAACACATGTAGCAAGTGTTATAGGGAAGATACTTTGGGATCATGAGAATGTGTGATCTCCCTGAGCATGGGGCTGCTCTCTCATCAGGCACACTTCTCCTGTCCTATTCCTCTGAAGGTCTGGCTCTCAAGAACTACAGCTATAAACCCTGGGTGCTTTGATCTAGCCTTCCTTTTTCCTCCCTTTTACTCATTCATCAGGCAAACATATACACTGCCTACTCTGATGCTTGCTGTCTGCTGGGACAGACACCAGGCAGCAGGACACAAAAGACACAAACTCCACTTGGTGAAGAGGAGTTAAGTAGGTAGGCACTTTTCATAGTGTGTAAAACTTTTCTGAAAGAAAGCCCAGAATATATGGCATATAGAAAAGGGAAAACCATTCTCTGACAGGGCAGGAAGACAGGTAGCCATCTCAGAGGTACTGATATATATGAGTCTTAAAAATGACTAGGCCTTCAGTGAAGTGAAAGAGGTGGGAGAGGAGGAAGGAACAGCATATGCAAAGGGATGAAAGCACTCTAGCGTGGGCATACAGGCTTGGCATGGAGCCAAATGTAGCGGCACCCAGAGAACAGAAAATGATTCTGTATAGCAGTTTAGTGTTGCAGGACCAGAAGGTACAAATGGGAAAGAGCTGAGGGAAGGTGAAAAGGCAGAAAGAGGTCAGAGTAGAAAAGCTTTCTTGACTATGCTATAGCCCTGGAATTTAGAGGGATGTTACAGGGAGCCACTTGGGGATTTTGAGTAGTGGAGTCACCAAATCAAGTGGAGAATATGGACTAGTCTATTTTGGGGATTGGGGGACTGAGGGCACTGAAGACCAAAGATCAGAGAGAAGGCAGTTAGAAGCCCCATTCACATACACAGAGGGGAAATGAGAACTGACCTAAAGCAGCAGCAGTTGGAACAGAGAGGAGACAGTATATTCTAGATACATGTGAAAGGGTGACAACAGAGTTTAGTGTGCAATTTGTAATGTAGATAATCGGTGATCACTTTTTAAACAAAAGTCTACAAGCCCAAGAATAGCTAGAAAGTGCCTTCTGTTACCATCACAACTATTAAGTAAGATGCTGAATTATAAAGCTACATAAAAGCTACACAGAAATACATAAAATCTGGGTATTTTTATTCCTACCATACTTTTTCAGTAACTCTTTAACTGGCAGTAACACGCATCCCTGTACACAGTGATGCAGATCTTTAAATCACAATAATACAGGTCTTTACCTGAGGCACATTCAGGAGGAATGGCCAGGCTAAAGGGCAGAGCCCTCAGGAACATGCCCTCAATAGAACAAAAAGCTGAAGCAGAAGCCACACTTGAGAGCACAGAAAAGAATGAACTGAAACTCTTAACCAAGAATCAGAGATAAATAAATTTCTAATGAACTGGGTAATAGAAGATTTCTGAAAACTTCTTTAGCTTTTTTTTTTTTTTTTTTTAGGACTCGAGTCCTTCACCAAGACCATGCATTCAGAACACAGAACCACAGACAGATACTGGTTTGTGATACTAGGTCACAAATCTTATCAATCTACTTCATCTAAACAAATAATTCACAGGTTCTCCCATCTCACTTAAAAAACAAAACAAAACAAAAACAATACCAACACCCTAATTTCATTACAAATAAATCCTTCAGACAAGGCTTCCTAAGGCAGGGTATTACGAATGACTTGTAGGTGTCTTGAGACACAGAGCCCTCAGAGCTCCCCCGCTGCGGGTGAGGGGGGCTGGGCACATCAGGAGGCAGCCCCGGCTCCTGGTCAGTCCCCTCGCCATAAGCAGCCTCACCTGTTGCCTCAGGGTACTTTACATACAATTTTTTGGATGGTGCTAAAAATTGTTGGGAAGCCACTGGATTCAAGCAAAATAATATGCTCTTTGCAATTTCTAAATAAGTTTTTGAGAGGACAGTAATCTTAAATATATGTCTTTCAGTTTAAAATTAAATTTCAAACTAAGGAGGAACATGCCTACCATACCTCCAGCCTCCAATTGACACATGAATTACAGTCAAACGTACTTTTAAAGACAAAAGTATGTAAGCCTCCAAATTTTCATTCTACTCAAGTACAGAGAGAAACTTACCTTTAACTTGGGTATCATCCAAGGCTTTGTATTCTGTACTCTTAATTGCTAACTCCACACCATAGCCAGATAAGTACATCTTCTGTGAGACTGGTTTCTGTTTGAACACATTTATTTAAAAAAGAGAGAAAAGATTTAGTCAAACATCTTTTAAATTCAGTAGGACTGTGATTAGGAAATTAGGTAAATTACTTACATTGAAGTTTTTTAAACACTGTGAAATATCATTATTTGGGGATATTTATACTCATTATGATAGTCTGTCAAGGACCCAGAATTTTTTTGACCATTTCCTTACTAAAAACTTTCCTGTTTTAATTACTGTGCTAAAATGAAAAAAATATGATGTTATACAAGGGTACCTTTCCTGTGTCTCTCATTATTTTTTTATTTTCTATTTGTTTTGCTATTATTAATGTACAGTTACATGAGCAACATTATGGTTACTAGACAACCCCTATTATCAAGTCCCCACCACATTCCCCATTACAGTTACTGTCCATCAGCATAGTAAAATGCTATAGTCACTACGTGTCTTCTCTGTATTGAACTGCCTTCCCGTGTTCCCCACCCCCACTACATTATGTGTGCTAATTGTAATACCCCCTTTTTACCCTTATCCCTCCCTTCCCACCTATCCTCCCCAGTCCCTTTCCCTTTGGTAACTGTTAGTCCATTCTTGGGTTCTGTGAGTCTGCTGCTGTTTTGTTCCTTCAGTTTTTGCTTTGTTCTTATACTCCACAGGTGAGTGAAATCATTTGACACTTGTCTTTCTCCGCCTGGCTTATTTCACTGAGCATAATACCCTCTAGCTCCATCCATGGTGTTACAAATGGTAGGATTTGTTTTCTTCTTATGGCTGAATAATATTCCATTGTGTATATGTACCACCTCTTCTTTATCCATTCATCTACTGATGCACACTTAGGTTGCTTCCATTTCTTGGCTATTGTAAATAGTGCTGCAATAAACATAGGGGTGCATATGTCTTTTTGAAACTGGGCTGCTGCATTCTTAGGGTAAATTCCTAGGAGTGGAATTCCTGGATCAAGTGGTATTTCTATTTTGACTTTTTGAGGAATTTCCATACTTCTTTCCACAATGGTTGAACTAATTTACATTCCGACCAGCAGTGTAGGAGGGTTCCCCTTTCTCCACATCCTCCCCAGCATTTGTTGTTGTTTGACTTTTGGATGTTAGCCATCCTAACTGGTGTGAGGTGATATCTCACTGTGGTTTTAATTTGCATTTCTCTGATGATTAGTGATGTGGAGAATCTTTTCATGTGCCTGTTGGCCATCTGAATTTCTTCTTGGGAGAAGTGTCTGTTCAGCTCCTCTCCCCATTTTTTAATTGGCTTATTTGCTTTTTGTTTGTTGAGGTGTGTGAGCTCTTTATATATTTTGGATGTCAACCACTTATCGGATATGTCATTTATGAATATATTCTCACATACTGTAGGATGTCTTTTTGTTCTACTGGTAGTGTCCTTTGCTGTACAGAAGCTTTTTAGTTTGATATAGTGCCACTTGTTCATTTTTGCTTTGGTTTCCCTTGCCTGGGGAAATATGTTCATGAAGAAGTTGCTCATGTTTATGTCCAAGAAATTTTTGCCTATATTTTTTTCTAAGAGGTTTATGGTTTCATGACTTACATTCAGGTCTTTGATCCATTTTGAGTTTACTTTTGTGTATGGGGTTAGACAATAATCCAATTTCATTCTGTTACATGTAGCTGTTCAGTTTTGCCAACACCAGCTGTTGAAGAGGCTATCATTTCCCCATTGTATATCCATGGCTCCTTTATCATATATTACTTGACCATATATGCTTGGGTTTGTATCTGGGCTCTCTAGTCTGTTCCATTGGTCTATGGGTCTGTTCTTGTGCTAGTACCAAATTGTCTTGATTACTGTAGCTTTGTAGTAGAGGTTGAAGTCAGGGAGCGTAATTCTCCCGGCTTTATTCTTCCTTCTCAGGATTGCTTTGGCTATTTGGGGTCTTCTGTGGTTCCATATGAATTTTAGAAGTATTTGCTCTAGTTCATTGAAGAATGCTGTTGTTATTTTGATAGGGATTGCATTGAATCTGTGGATTGCTTTGGGCAGGATGGACATTTTGACAATATTTATTCTTCCTATTCATGAGCACAGTATTTGTTTCCATTTATAGGTATCTTCTTTAATTTCTCTCATGAGTGCCTTGTAGTTTTCAGAGTATAAATCTTTCATTTCCTTGGTTAGGTTTATTCCTAAGTATTTTATACTTTTGGATGCAATTGTGAATGAAATTGTTTTCCTAATTTCTCTTTATGCTAGTTCATCATTAGTGTATAGAAATGCAACAGATTTATGTGTATTAATTTTGTATCCCACAATTTTACTGAATTCATATATTAGATCTAGTAGTTTTGGAGTAGATTCTTTAGGGTTTTCTATGTACAGTATAATTTCATCTGCAAAGAGAGACAGTTTGATGTCTTCCTTACCAACCAGGATGCCTTTTATTTCTTTGTGTTGTCTGATTGCCATGGCTAGGACCTCCAGAACTATGTTGAATAAAAGTGGGGAGAGTGGGCATCCTTGTCTTGTTCCCAATCTCGAAGGAAAAGCTTTCAGCTTCTCGCTGTTAAGTATAATGTTGTCTCTGGGTTTGTCATATATGGCCTTTATTATGTTGAGGTTCTTGCCCTCTATACCCATTTTGTTGAGAGTTTTTGTCATGAATAGAGTTGAATTTTGTCAAATGCTTTTTTAGTATCTATGGAGATGATCATGTGGTTTTTGTCCATCCTTTTGTTGATGTAGTGGATGATGTTGATGGATTTTCAAATGTTGTACCATCCTTGCATCCCTGGGATGAATCCCACTTGATCATGATGGATGATCTTTTTGATGTATTTTTGAATTCGGTTTGCTAATATTTTGTTGAGTATTTTTGCATCTATGTTCATCAGGGATATTGGTCTGTAATTTTCTTTTTTTGTGGTTTCTTTGCCTGGTTTTGGTATCAGTGTGATATTGGTCTCATAGAATGAGTTTGGGAGTATTCCCTCCCCTTCTACTTTTTGGAAAACTTTAAGGAGGGTGGGTATTAGGTCTTCACTAAATGATAAGATTCTGCAGTGAAACCATCTGGTGCAGGAGTTTTGTTCTTACATAGTTTTTTGATTACCAATTCAATTTCTTTGCTGGTAATTGGTCTATTTAGATTTTCTGTTTCTTCCAGGGTCAGCCTTGTAGGGTTGTATTTTTCTAGGAAGTTTTGCATTTCTTTTAGGTTATCCAGTTTGTTACCATATAATTTTTCATAGTATTCACTCATAATTCTTTGTATTTCTATCGTGTCCATAGTGATTTTTCCTTTCTCATTTCTGATTCTGTGCATGTGTGTAGACTCCTTTTTTTTCTTGATAAGTCTGGCTAGGAGTTTATCTATTTTGTTTATTTTCTCAAAGAACCAGCTCCTGCTTTCATTGATTCTTTCTATTGTTTTAGTCTTTTCAATTTTATTTATTTCTGCTTTAATCTTTATTATGTCCCTCCTTCTACTGACTTTGGGTCTCATTTGTTCTTCCTTTTCTAGTTTCATTAATTGTGAGTTTAGACTATTCGTTTGGAATTGTTCTTCTTTCCTGAGGTAGGCCTGTATTGTTATATATTTCCCTCTTAGCATGGCCTTCACTGCCTCCCACAGATTTTGTGGTGTTGAATTATTGTTGTCATTTCACTCCATGTATTGCTTGATCTCTGTTTTTATTTGGTCATTGATCCATTGATTATTTAGGAGCAGGTTATTAAGCCTCAATGTGTTTGTGGGCTTTTTCGTTTTCTTTGCATAATTTATTTCTAGTTTCATACCTTTGTGATCTGAGAAGGTGGTTGGTACAATTTCAATCTTTTTGAATTTACTGAGGTTCTTTTTGTGACCTAGTATATGTTCTATTCTTGAAAATGTTCCATGTATACTTGAGAAGAATGTGTATCCTGTTGCTTTTGGATGGAGTGTTCTGCAGATGTCCGTTAGGTCCATCTTTTCTAATATGTTGTTCAGTGCCTCTGTGTCTTTATTTCTTTTCTGTCTGGTTGATCTGTCCTTTGGAGTGAGTGATGTGTTGACGTCTCCTAAAATGAATGCATTGCATTCTATTTCCCCCTTTAATTCTGTTAGTATTTGTTTCACATATGTAGGTGATCCTGTGTTGGGTGCATAGATATTTATAATAGTTATATCCTCTAGTTGGACTGACCCCTTTATCATTATGTAATGTCCTTCTTTGTCTCTTGTGACTTTCTTTGTTTTGAAGTCTATTTTGTCTTATACAAGTACTGCAACTCTTACTTTTTTCTCCCTATTAGTTGCATGAAATATCTTTTTCCATCCCTTTACTTTCAGTCTGTGTATGTCTTTCAGTATGAAGTGAGCCTCTTGTAGGCAGCATATAGATGGGTCTTGTTTTTTTATCCATTCTGTGACTCTACATCTTCTGATTGGTGCATTCAGACCATTTATTTTTTGGATGATTATCGAAAGGTATGTACTTATTGCCATTGCAGCCTTTATATTCATGGCTACCAAAGGTTCAAGGGTAATTTCTTTATTATCCTACAGTCTAATTTAACTCACTTTGTATGCTATTACAAACACAACTTAAAGCTTCTTTTTTTTCCCTCCTTTTTCCTCCTCCTTCATTCTTTGTATGTTATGAATCATATTCTGTACTCTTTGTCTAGCCCTTGGGTGACATCTGTTTAGTCTTACTAATACTTCCATCTTTAGGAGGCCCTCCGAAATGTACAGTGGAGGTGGTTTATGGGAGGTAAATTATCTCAGCTTTTGCTTATCTGAAAATTGTTTAATCCCTCCTTCAAATTTAAATGATAACCTTGCCAGGTAGAGTATTCTTGGTTCAAGGCCCTTCTGCTTCATTGCATTAAATATATCATGCCACTCCCTTCTGGCCTGTAAGCTTTCTGTTGAGAAGTCTGATGATAGCCTGATGGGTTTTCCTTTGTAAGTGATATTTTTTCTTTCTCTACCTGCTCTTAAAAGTCTGTCTTTATCCTTGATCTTTGCCATTTTAATTATTATATGTCTTGGTGTTGTCTTCCTTGGGCCCCTTCTGTTGGGAGATCTGTACACCTCCATGGCTTGAGAGACTATCTCCTTCCCAAGACTGGGGAATTTTTCAGCAATTACCTCCTCAATGACACTTTCTATCCCTTTTTCTCTTTCTTCTTCTTCTGGTACCCCTATTATGAGAATATTGTTCCGTTTGGATTGGTCACACAGTTCTATGTTCTTTCATTCTTAGAGATTCTTTTTTCTCTCTGTGCCTCAGTTTCTTTGTATTCCTCTTTTCTAATTTCTATTCCATTTACTGTCTCTTCTACTACATCTAATCTGCTTTTAAATCCCTCCATTGTATGTTTCATTTCAGATATGGAATTTCTTAATGATTGAACCTCTGTCTTAAATTCGTTCATGAGTTCCTGAATATTTTTCTGTACCTCCATCAGCATGTTTACAATTTTTATTTTGAACTCTCTTTCTGGATGATTGGTGAGTTTGGTTTCATTTGGCCCTTTTTCTGGGGTTTGTGAGATTTTGGTCTGAACCATGTTCTTTTGACATTTCATATTTCTGTGTGGTGCCCTCTAGTGCCCAGAAGCTCCAGTCTCTGGAGCTGCCCCACCCCTCAAGTGAGGTTCGGGGTCGTAGGAGAGCAGAGCTGGTGCCTGGCAGGAGGAAAGATCTGTTTCCTGATTCCCGTCTTCCATGACTGTCTCCCGTATCAGAGCCAGTGAGCCGCACACACAGGTATAAGCCCCTCTGCTTTTCGTCTCTAGCTGTTGTAGGCGGGGCCTCCCTCTGACTGGCCTGACCCCTGTGCAGTCACTGCCCGTTTGTGAGCAGGTGCTGTCAGGCCAGGAGGAAGGTTCGGCAGACTGCATGTCACAGTGTGGGGCCTTGGAGCTGAGTAGCCAGCCAGGGGGTGGAGCACCTGAAGCTCCTCAAAGTTTCCAACCTGCTGGGCAGAGTGCACTCAGACAACCTTGTCCCCTTCTCCCTTCTCCCACGCAGCAAGGTCTGTGTAAAGCCCACCCTTTCAGCAGCCCTCTTGCTGCTAGGAATCCTGTCAGACCACCTGTCTTTCCCTTGTCCCAGAGCAGCCAGGTGTGGATCCCGTCCTCCACAAACTGTCTCTCAAGCACTCCTCCTTTCCCAGTTCCCCATCCTCCAGAGCACCACACAATGTAGGTATCTGGTCACAAAGCAGATCTCCAGGGCTAGGTGTTCAGCAGTCCCAGGCTTCCACCCCCTCTCCCGCTCCATTTCTTTTCCTCCTGCCGGTGAGCTGGGGTGGGGGAAGGGCTTGGGTCAAGGCTTTCTCGTACGTTACCTGTTTTCTGAGGTCTGGCATGTTCGCGAGGTTTGTATGTAGTCTGGGGTAGCCTTCTTTCCTGTTGCTGTTTTAGGGTTAGCTGTATTAACTATATTTTCACACTATCTGTGGTTTTGGGAGGAGTTCTCTGTCCCACCTCTTATGCTACCATCTTGAATCTACCATTATTAACTAACAGAGGATCCAGTACAATCAGGTCTCAATAAAACTGTACTCTTTTCCGTGAATAAGATTTGCTAAACCTGAAAATGGGATTCATTTGCTACTTGTCTAGATGTAGGACAACCACAGTGTTGCCAAAGGCAAACACTGGAAAGTAAGAGGCAAAGGAGATGAAACAACCTCATTGCCTTGAACAACCTGATTATATTTTTCTTCATGGTTCTCAATGATGAAAACATATCAAATGCTATAAATTAATATCTATTCTTGCAATGAGGGGCATCGACTGTCTCACCTGAGTTATATGAAGTATTTATGATTAGAATTTTGGTAGCCAATTTTCCCCTTTTTATAGAGTGCTAATATAAAATGTACTTCCGGAAATTACTCCATTAAAGAAGAGAAGCCACCACATTTTTTCAAAAGGTGAGCAGCCTGGATGAATATACATAATATTCTAGAAGGTGTCTAAGGTTCCTTCTAGCTTCCAGACTGAAATTCTTACCAGTTGTGCCACAATCAACTGGCACATTCTTTCACAGGTGAGGGAACCAGTTTAACCTAGTGCTCAGCAAACTCCTTCAAAGGTGCCCTGTGTCTTTGCTTGGTTCACGTGTGCACATTGACAGGGTTTTTTAAATTAAAGTATCATTGATATACAATCTTATGAAGATTTCACAGGAGCAACATTGCGGTTTCAACATTCACTCATATTATCAAGTCCTCACCACCCCACCACCCATTGCAGTCACTGTCTATCAGTACAGTAAGATGCTATAGAGTCATTACTTGTCTTCTCCATGCTGTACTGCTCACATGGGCAGCTTCACAACCTTAAACATGACAGAGGAAGAGGTGGACACTGGAGGGAAGGAGAAATGTAATAATGTGTTACACTTTTATTCTCTTCTATCCCCTTTGTACTTCTCCGCCAGCCTTACAAATAAGGCTATACCAGAGTGGCTATTTCTGGACTAGTCTATTTCCAAATAAGATGATATAAAATTAGTTTCAGATATGGAGACAAGTATTTAACATTGCTGCCCACAGGAAAATTTAATTTGCTAATTTCTCAGGCATGTGCTATAATGAAAGATAGCATGAGGAAACTGGGTTGTTTATAATTACAGTAATCTGACAAAGTTGAAAATCTTTTAGGGTTTTCAATTTCATACACCTCAATTTAAAAATACATTTTGACTCTCCACTCCAAAGACAATCAGTTGGTGGCTAAGAAAATTGAAGCTCTGTGTCCACATAACTTGTTTCCGTTCATTAAAGAAATGTAATTTCACATAACCAATTTTCAATATCAGTACTGGAATATTACTAACTCCTCTGTAATAAGGACAAATGTTTATTAAATTCTTATTACTTTCTCCAATTGAAAAGGCATTAATATAAAATTTGAACTGTAATTTAGGAAGTTTGGATTTTCAATCCAAAAATGCTCATAGGCTAAATCAACGGGTAAAAGGCATCTTTATTTTTCTATTTCTTCTTTGTCCACAAAAAGGCATCTGCTAAAAAGCTAGCATAACCTATTTTTATTAGAATAACATGTTGATCATATTTACATTATAACTATTTTGAATCATAATATCCATTAAATAGAAGGCTATAATTTGATGCTACAAAGTACTTAGATAATTGGCTAGGATGATTTCACAGTTTATTTAATGGTCATATTCTCCAAAGAATAATTTGGGACATTGATTCTCAACAGATGACCATACCTCCCTGGGGACATTAGAATCACTTGGGGAACATTTTTTTAATATAATTTATTTTATTATCATTAATTTACAATTACATGTGCAATATTATGGTTATTAAACTACCCCTTCATCAGGTCCCCCCCACCAACCCCATTAACAGTCACTGTCCATCAGCGTAGTGAGATGCTATAGAATCACTATTTGTCTTTTCTGAGTTGTACAGCCCTCCCCGTCCCTCCCCAACATTACATCTGCTAATCATAATGCCCCCTTTTCCCTCTTATCCCTCCCTTCCCATCCATTTTCCCCAGTCCCTTTCCCTTTGGTAACTATTAGTCCGTTCTTGGGTTCTGTGAGTCTGCTGCTGTTTTGTTCCTTCAGTATTTTTTCTTTGTTCTTATACTCCACATATGAGTGAAATCATTTGATACTTGTCTTTTTCGGCTTGGCTTATTTCACTGAGCATAATACCCTCTAGCTCCATCCATGTTGTTGCAAATGGTAGGATTTGTTTTCTTCTTATGGCTGAATAATATTCCATTGTGTATATGTACCACATCTTCTTTATCCATTCATCTACTGATAGACACTTAGGTTGCTTCCATTTCTTGGCTATTGTAAATAGTGCTGCGATAAACATAGGGGTGCATATGTCTTTTTCAAATTGGGCTCCTGCATTCTTAGGGTAAATTCCTAGGAGTGGAATTCCTGGGTCAAATAGTATTTCTATTTTTTTTTTTGAGAAACCTCCATACTGCTTTCCACAATGGTTGAACTAATTTGCAGTCCCACCAGCAGTGTAGGAGGGTTCCCTTTTCGCTACATCCTCGCGAACATTTGTTGTTGTTTGTGTTTTTGATGTTGGCCATCCTCACTGGTGTGAGATGATATCTCACTGTGGTTTTAATCTGCATTTCTCTGATGATTAGCGATGTGGAGCATCTTTTCATGTGCCTGTTGGCCATCTGAATTTCTTCTTTGGAGAAGTGTCTATTCATGTCCTCTGCCCATTTCTTAATTGTATTATTTGCTTTCTGTTTGTTAAGGTGCATGAGTTCTTTATATATTTTGGATGTCAACCCTTTATCAGATACGTTTTTTATGAATATATTCTCCCATACTGTAGGATGTCTTTTTGTTCTACTGATGGTGTCCTTTGCTGTACAGAAGCTTTTCAGCTTGATATAGTCCCACTTGTTCATTTTTGCTTTTGTTTCCCTTGCCCGGGGAGATATGTTCATGAAGAAGTTGCTCATGTTTATGTCAAGAGATTTTTGCCTATGTTTTTTTCTAAGAGTTTTATGGTTTCATGACTTACATTCAAGTCTTTGATCCACCTTGAGTTTACCTTTGTGTATGGGGCTAGACATTAGTCCAGTTTCATTCTCTTACATGTAGCTGTCCAGTTTTTCCAACACCAGCTGCTGAAGAGGCTGTCATCTCCCCATTGTATATCCAAGGCACTTTTATCAAATATTAATTGACTGTATGTTTGGGTTAATGTTTGGATTTTCTATTCTGTTCCACTGGTCTGTGGGTCTGTTTTAGTGCCAATACCAAATTGTCTTGATTACTGTGGCTTTGTAGTAGAGCTTGAAGTCAGGGAGTGTAATTCCCCCTGTTTTATTCCTCCTTCTCAGGATTGATTTGGCTATTCGGGGTCTTTTGTGATTCCATATGAATTTTAGAATTATTTCTTCCAGTTCACTGAAGAAAGCTGTTGGTCGTTTGATAGGGATTGCATTGAATCTGTAGATTGCTTTAGGTAGTATAGCCATTTTGACAATATTTATTCTTCCTAGCCAAGAGCACAGGATGCATTTCCATTTGTTAGTGTCCTCTCTAATTTCTCTTAGGAGTGTCTTGTAGTTTTCAGAGTACAGGTCTTTCACTTCCTTCGTTAGGTTTATTCCTAGGTATTTTATTCTTTTTGATGCAATTGTGAATGGAATTGTTTTTGTGATTTCTCTTTCTGTTAGTTTATCGTTAGTGTATAGGAAAGCA
>JAVSCE010015543.1:0-77176 GCA_032199065.1 Smutsia gigantea
GAAGTCTCTCTATTAATTTCCTAGGGCTACTGTAAAAGTTACCACAAACTGGTTTACTACAACAGAAATTTAATTTCTTCCTCTTAGAATAAAACATTTATACAATGTTAGTATCTAAATAATATTGGTAACCAGAGCGAGAGAAGAAAAGGAAATGATGCTTGGTCACCCCCTAGTGGTTTTTCATTAGGAATAAGCTATGAGAAGCTGTACTAATGTGGGAACCATGCAAAAAGAAAAACACAATTTGTATTTATATTTATCTGTATAAATAAATATGTATGTCAATTACATATATGTGTATATGTGTAAAATGGTTGTATTATATCTGCATCATAGTCTAGGATATCAGTAAATCACTATAAAAACAGATAATAAGAACATGAAAGTTTGTCAAAAATAATTTAAATTTTCCTTTTGGAAAATAAAGTGTTTAACAGCTGCTCATAAAATGACATAATCTTACTCTAAACTTACAATTATTAGGGGATGTTTTACTTTTCTTATTAACTTTATACATAGGAATTTGCTATTTATATTTTAATAATGTAACCATCGTTGGTAGTGACATTATTTCCTGGATCTGATTTTTTCATGCTGTTTTTTATGAAAAAATATTTAATTTTCAGTGTCATTTTATATGTATAAAATTTCAATTTCACACATCTTACATTTCCCATGTTTCTGAACAAGATATAAAACATAGCTAAAATAAATTTTAAGTTTTGAAAATGAAGTAAAAGCTATAGATTGCAGTATGTGTCTACTTAATATATTTATTACTATTGTATCTTCTAAGATGCAATACTTAAATTTATCTGTCACTTTATAGTTTCTGATTTTTGTATGACAGTTAAGAGTAAGTTTGGTTTTTAAATGTTGTTTTAGCTACTTACCAACATGCTTTGAGACAAATAACCCTACTACCTCTCTGTGTTCTCATCTGTGAAACAAAAATGCATCTCTTTAGTGAGAAGCAGATATAATAAGGGTCAAGTCTATTACCTTATACTTACCAGGTACTCAAAATATAATATTAATATTTTTTTCCTCAGTGTATTTCTTTCCATATTAGAATGACCTTACTTGTCTTTTTTTTTAAAGCAAAGAGGTTTGTTTTGTTCTTAGAAGTCTTTTATTTTATTTTATTTTATTTTTAGCAGGAGAAAATTCACAGTTTTTAATATATATATATTTTTATTTTTGTATCATTAATCTACAATTACATGTGCAACATTATGGCTATTAAGTTCCCCACTTCATCTAGTCCCCCCCACATACCCCATTACAGTCACTGTCCATCAACATAATTAGATGCTATAGAATCACTACTTGTCTTCTCTGAGTTGTACAGCCCTCCCCGTGCACCCCCTACATTATGTGTGCTAATCATAAGGCCCCTTTTTCCCCCTTGTCCCTCCCTTCCCACCCATCCTCCCCAGTCCTTTTCCCTTTGGTAACTATTAGTCCATTCTGGGGTTCTGTGAGTCTGCTGCTGTTTTGTTCCTTCAGTTTTTTTCTTTGTTCTTATACTCCACATATGAGTGAAATAATTTGATACTTGTCTTTGCCTGGCTTATTTCACTGAACATAATACCCTCTCGTTCCGTCCATGTTGTTGCAAATGGTATGATTTGTTTTCTTCTTATGGCTGAATAATATTCCATTGTGTATATGTACCACATCTTCTTCATCCATTCATCTACTGATGGACATTCAGGTTGCTACCATTTCTAGGCTATTGTAAATAGTGCTGCAATAAACATAGGGGTGCATCTGTCTTTTTCAAACTGGGCTGCTGCATTCTTAGGATAAATTCCTAGGAGTGGGATTCCTGGGTCAAATGGTATTTCTGTTTTGAGATTTTTGAGGAACCAGCAGTGTAGGAGGGTTCCCCTTTCTCCACACCTTCGCCAACATTTGTTGTTGTTTGTGTTTTGGATGTTGGCCATCTTTACTGGTGTGAGATGATATCTCATTTTGGTTTTAATTTGCATTTCTCTGATGATTAGCGATATGGAGCATCTTTTCATGTGCCTGTTGGCCATCTGAATTTCTTCTTTCGAGAAGTGTCTATTCATGTCCTCTGCCCATTTCTTAATTGGATTATTTGCTTTTTGTTTGTTGAGGTACGTGAGTTCTTTATATATTTTGGATGTCAAGCCCTTATCGGATACGTCATTTATGAATATATTCTCCCATACTGTAGGATGTCTTTTTGTTCTACTGATGGTGTCCTTTGCTGTACAGAAGCTTTTCAGCTTGATATAGTCCCACTTGTTCATTTTTGCATTTGTTTCCCTTGCCTGGGAAGATATGTTCAAGAAGAAGTTGCTCATGTTTATGTCCAAAGGATATTTGCCTATGTTTTCTTCTAAGAGTTTTATGGTTTCATGACTTACATTCAAGTCTTTGATACATTTTGAGTTTACTTTTGTGTATAAGGTTAGACAGTAATCCGGTTTCATTCTCTTACCTGTAAGCTGTCCAGTTTTGCCAACACCAGCTGTTGAAGAGACTGTCATCTCCCCATTGTATATCCATGACTCCTTTATCATATATTACTTGACTGTATATGTTTGGGTTAATGTCTGGACTTTCTGTTCTGTTCCACTGGTCTGTGGGTCTGTTTTTATGCCAATACCAAATTGTGTTGATTACTGTAGCTTTGTAGTAGAGCTTGAACTCTGGGAGCGTAATTCCCCCTGTTTTATTCTTCCTTCTCAGGATTGCTTTGGCTATTTGGGGTCTTTTGTGGTTCCATATGAATTTTAGAACTATTTGTTCCAGTTCATTGAAGAATGCTGTTGATATTTTGACAGGGATTGCGTTGAATATGTAGATTGCTTTAGGTAGTATAGCCATTTTGACAGTATTTATTCTTCCTAACCAAGAGCATGGGATGAATTTCCATTTGTTAGTGTCCTCTTTAATTTCTCTTAGGAGTGTGTTGTAGTTTTCAGGGTATAGGTCTTTCACTTCCTTCGTTAGGTTTATTCCTAGGTATTTTATTCTTTTTGATGCAATTGTGAATGGAATTGTATTCCTAATTTCTCTTTCTGTTAGGTCATCGTTAGTGTATACGAAAGGAACAGATTTCTGTGTATTAATTTTGTATCCTGCAACTTTGCTGAATTCAGATATTAGGTCTAGTAGTGTTGGAGTGGAGTCTTTGGGGTTTTTTGTGTACAATATCATGTCATCTGCAAACTGACAACTTGACTTCTTCTTTACCAGTCTGGATGCCTTGTATTTCTTTGTTTTGTCTGATTGCCGTGGCTAGGACCTCCAGTACTATGTTGAATAGCAGTGGGAAGAGTGCGCATCCCTGTCTTGTTCCTGATCTTAGATGAGAAGCTTTCAGTTTCTCACTCTTAAGTATGGTGTTGGCTGTGGGTTTGTCATATATGGCTTTTATTATGTTGAGGTACTTGCCCTCTATACCCATTTTGTTGAGAGTTTTTATCATGAATGGATGTTGAATTTTGTCAAATGCTTTTTCAGCATTTGTGGAGATGATCATGTGGTTTTTGTTCTTCTTTTTGTTGATGTGGTGGATGATGTCGATGGATTCTCGCATGTTATACCATCCTTGCATCCCTGAGATGAATCCCACTTGATCATGGTGTATGATCCTCTTGATGTATTTGTGAATTCAGTTTGCTAATATTTTGTTGAGTATTTTTGCATCTACGTTCATCAGGGATATTGGTCTGTAATTTTTTTTTTTTTGGTGGGGTCTTTGCCTGGTTTTGGTATTGGAATGATGCTGGCTTCATAGAATGAGCTTGGAAGCATTCCCTCCTCTTCTATTTTTTGGAAAACTTTAAGGAGAATGGATATTATTTCTTCTCTATATGTCTGATTACACTCAGAGGTGAATCCATCTAGCCCGGGGCTTTTGTTCTTGGGTAGTTTTCTGATTACCGATTCAATTTCGTTGCTGGTAATTGGTCTTTTAGGTTTTCTGTTTCTTGCTTGGTCAGTCTTGGAAAGGTTGTATTTTTCTGAGAAATTGTCCATTTCTTCTAGGTTTTACAGCTTGTTAGCATATAGATTCTTATAATATTCTCTTATAATTCTTTGTATTTCTGTGGGGCCCGTCGTGATTTTTCCTTTCTCATTTCTGATTCTGTTTATGTGTGTAGATTCTCTTTTTCTCTTAATAAGTCTGGCTAGGGGTTTATCTATTTTGTTTATTTTTGTCAAAGAACCAGCTCTTGGTTTCATGGATTTTTTCTATTGTGTTTTTCATCTCTATTTTATTTATTTCTTCTCTAATGTTTATTCTGTCCCTCCTTCTGGTGACTTTGATCCTCATTTGTTCTTCTTTTTCCAATTTCAATAACTGTGACTTTAGACTATTCATTTGGGATTGTTGTTCCTTCTTTAAGGTGGCTTGGATTGCAGTATACTTTCCTCTTAGAACTGTCTTTGCTGCATCCCACAGAAGTTCCGGCTTTGTGTTGTTGTCACTTGTCTGCATATATTGTTTGATTTTTGTTTTAATTTGGTCGTTGATACATTGATTATTTAGGAGCATGTTGTTGAGCCTCCATGTATTTGCGAGCCTTTTTGTTTTCTTTGTACAATTTATTTCTAGTTTTATACCTTTGTGATCTGAGAAGTTGGTTGGTAGAATTTCAATATTTTTGACTTTACTGAGTTTCTTTTTGTGGCCTAGTATGTGGTCTATTCTGGAAAATGTTCCATGTGCACTTGAGAAGAATGTGTATCCTGCTGCTTTTGGGTGTAGAGTTCTGCAGATGTCCGTTAGGTCCATCTGTTCTGGTGTGTTGTTCAGTGCCTCCGTGTCCTTACTTATTTTCTGTCTGGTTCGTCTGTCCTTTGATGTGAGTGGTGTGTTGAAGTCTCTACAATGAATGCATTGCACTCTGTTTCCTCCTTTAATTCTGTTAGTATTTGTTTCACATATGTCCGTGCTCCTGTATTGGGTGCATATATATTTATAATGCTTATACCCTCTTGTTGGACTGGCCCCTTCATCATTATGTAATGTCCTTCTTTGTCTCTTGTTACTTTCTTTGTTTTGAAGTCTATTTTGTCTGATACAAGTACTGCAACACCTGCTTTTTTATCTCTGTTGTTTGCATGAAATATCTTTTTCCATCCCTTCACTTTTAGTCTATGTATGTCTTTGCATTTGAGGTGAGTCTCTTGTAAGCAGCATAGAGATGGTTCTTTGTTTTTTACCCATTCTGTTACTCTGAGTCTTTTGATTGGTGCATTTGTCCATTTACATTTAGGGTGATTATGGATAGGTTTGTACATATTGCCATTGCAGTCTTTGGAGTCTTGGTTATCAAAGGTTCAAGGGTAGCTTCTTTACTATCTAACAGTCTATCTTAACTCTCTTATTAAGCTGTTATAAACACAGTCTGATGATTCTTTATTTCTCTCCCTTCTTCTTCTTCTTCCTCCATTCTTGTATGTTAGGTGTTTTATTCTGTACTCTTTTGTGTTTCCTTTGACTGCTTTTGTGGATAGTTGATTTTATTTTTTGCCTTTAGTCAGTGTTTGTTTGGTCTGCTTTCTTTGCTGTGATATTATTTTCTCTGGTGACATCTATTTAGCCTTAGGAGTGCTTCCATCTTGAGCAGTCCCTTTAAAATATCCTGTAGAGGTGGTTTGTGCAAGGCAAATTCCCTCAAGTTTTGCTTGTCTGAAAAGTGTTTAATCCCTCCTTTAAATTTAAATGATAATCGTGCTGGATACAGTATTTTTGGTTCAAGGCCCTTCTGTTTCATTGCATTAAATATATTATGCCATTCTCATGTGGTACATATACACAATGGAATATTATTCAGCCATAAGAAGAAAACAAATCCTACCATTTGCAACAACATGGATGGAGCTAGAGGGTATTATGCTCAGTGAAATAAGTCAAGCTGAAAAACACAAGTACCACATGATTTCACTCATATGTGGAGTATAAGAACTAAGGAAAAAAAAACTGAAGGAACAAAACAGCAGCAGACTCACAGAACCCAAGAACGGACTAATAGTTACCAAAGGGAAAGGGACTGGGGAGGATGGGTGGGAATGGAGGGGCCAGGGGGAAGAAGGGACATTACGATTAGCAGATGTAATGTTCAGGGGGCACGGGGAGGGCTGTACAACCCAGAGAAGACAAGTAGTGACTCTATGGCATCTCACTACGCTGATGGACAATGACTGCAAGGGGGTTGGGGGGGGGGAACCTGATGAAGGGGGTAGTGTAATCACCATAATATTACTCATTTAATTGTAGATTAATGATATCAAAATAAACTAAAATATATATATATATATATATATATATATATATATATATATATATATATAATGCCATTCTCTTCTGGCCTGAAAGGTTTCTGTTGAGTAGTCTGATGATAGCCTGATGGGTTTTCCTTTGTAGGTGATCTTTTTTCTCTCTCTGGCTGCCTTTAATACCCTGTCCTTGTCTTCTATCTTTGACATTTTAATTATTATATGTCTTGGTGTTGTCCTCCTTGGGTCCCTTGTGTTGGGAGATCTGTGAGCTTCCATGGTCTGAGAGAATATTTCCTTCTCCAGCTTGGGGAAGTTTTCAACAATTATTTCTTCAAAGACACTTTCTATCCCTTTTTCTCTCTCTTTTTCTTCTGGTACCCCTATAATGCAAATATTGTTCTGTTTGGATTGGTCACACAGTTCTCTTAATATACTTTCATTCCTAGAGATCCTTTTATCTCTCTCTGCCTCAGCTTCTCTGTATTCTTTTTCTCTGATTTCTATTCCACTGTAAGTCTCTTGCACCTCATACATTCTGCTCTTAAGACCTTCTGTCAAATGTTTAATTTCTGTTGTCTCCCTCTGGACTTCATCCCTTAGCTCTTGCATATTTCTCTGCAGGTCCATCAGCATGGTTATGACTTTTATTTTGAATTATTTTTCAGGAAGATTGGTTATATCTATCTCCCCAGGCCTTCTCTCTGGGGTTGTCTGTGTTATTTTTGACTGGACCAGATTATTCTGCCTTTTCATGGCGATAGTAGTGATTATAGGCAGGTGGCGCGTGTGTCAGCTGTGAGAACAAAGTCCATTACTTCTTGCTGGTCACTTTGTCCTTCTCCACTGTCTGTGCCATTTATCCACACACCAGGAGCAGTCTCTGGGATAATCCCCTGAACTGCCATGGGTTGGGCAACCCTCGGATAGCCTAGAGCCCTGCAGGGAGTTGCAGACATGCTGGTTGTGTTCTCTTGTGAGAATGGTGTCCCTTTGTGCCTTCTGGACCTTGCTCTGGCTTCCACTGCCTGTGCTGGTTACCCTCACACTGGGAGCAGTCTCTGGAATAATCTCCTGAGCTGCCGTGGGTAGGGCGGCCCTCAGGATAGCCTAGAGCACATTGGGGGGTCTCAGACGTGCCGGGTGTGTTCTCTTGCCTGCAAGAATGGTGCCCCTTCATGCTTTCTGGACCTTGCTCCGAGTTCCTCTGTCTGTGCTGGGCAGCTGTGCACTGGTAGCAGCCTCTGGGTCTTTCCCAGTTAGCTGAGTGCTGGGAGAAGACTATGTGGTTGCTGTGGGTGGGGCTGTTCTCCTGCTGCTCCGCAGCTGTGGCTGGTAGCCAGTTTGCTTACAGAGCCAGCCGGGGGACATGAATGGCAGCCTGCTTATTACTGTGAAGGGCTTTGGAGCTGTGTTACCCCCCAGGAGGTTAGGGTACCTGACGTTCCTTAAGATTCCCAGCCTGCTGGGCTTAGGATGCCAGGATGATTTTGTCCAGCTGTTAAGCCCTTGTCCCTTTAAGACTTTAAAAAAGCACCCACTTTTCTTTTGTCCCAGTGGAGCCGGCTGTGGGGACCCACTCATATAGTCTCCGTCTCGGATTTTACTTTTCTGTTTCTCTAATATCCAGTACACATGTGATGTGTGTCTGTGCTCCCGGTGCAGATCACCAGGGCTGGTTATTTAGCAGTCCTGTGCTTCCACTCCCTCCCCACTCTGACTCTTTTCCTCCCACTGGTGAGCTGGGGTGGGGGGAGTGCTCGGTTCCTGCCAGATCACTGCTTTATATCTTACCCTTTTCAGGAGATGCTGAGTTCTTGCAGATTTAGATGTCGCCTGGCTCTTGTACTGTAACTTCTGGTCTCTCTTTTAGGAGTAGTTGTATTTGTTGTATTTTAAAAAATCTATATGGTTTTGGGAGGAGATTTCTGCCACCCTACTCATGCTGCCATCTTGAGCCCCTAGATTGTTTTTTTGTTTTTGAGTGTTTGATGAATAGTGGAGAATTACAGATGTCAGGGAAAGGTGGTAGAAATAGTATGTAACCTTTGCCAATATTTGTAATAAAATAAGGCAGGTGGGAAAATGACTTACATGCTATGGTTACAGCATTATTTTATTCATTGTTGTTTACTTTAGAGCTAGAAAACAAGCATAGGGTTACCAAGAACATTGATAGATATTGGAAATATGTTTCTGTACTTTATTTTTAGTACTGTAGAAATCTACTGGTGGTACAGAAGGTATTTAAGAAGTATAATCTTTTAAACTTTACATATGCCCTGAAGGCATATGTAAAGAGTAATCATAATACCAACATAGTTGTTAACAGAGCTCTGGGCATTCCCATTTCTGAAGGCCTGTAGGACATTTTCTCTTGAATATTTTTTCTGATCCTAACAAAATAATACTTAAAATTTAAGTGCACTGAAGACCCCCAAAAGTCTTTCTCCTTTCAGAGCTTCCTGGATTTCTGTCAGTGATAGGTCAGTTCTTCAGGGCTAGGGTCCATAATCAACTTCAATTCATTCTTTTTTTTTTTAACTTGTAAAATTATTTTGAAAATAACATTTGAAATTTGTGAAGGGTTTTCATTATGTATTTTAAAAGTCCTACTTGACATAAACTTGCATTTATAACAAAAAGACCGTGTGATTCAGAAAACATGTATAGCTGATCCTGTATGTGACATGATTATTAGTAATAATTCAGGTTTCTAAGTAAATCAGTTTGAATTGCCAGGAAACACTGTAACTAGCATTAAAATTCATACTGGTAAAGGAATGTTGCTTTTTCTATAGGGGATAGTCAGTTACTATGCTAAAATTTTTAAAACAAAAATCCTAATTATGTTTCCATAATCCCTTTCTCCAAATACATGGAGGAAAAACAGCTGGCAGCATCTTTTAGAATAATACAACAGAATTACAGCTTTTCCTCCCTACTGAAATTTTCCCTCCCTTAATCATACATACCATAAGCATGGCTCAGAGGATGCTTTCAAAAACTTTAATTCAAAGACATACCAGAAAAACAGTGGATTTAGGAGGTTCAATTCTGAAAAGCCTAAGCAAGAGAAAGAAACAAAAAACCAAGGGCTGTGTTGCTAAAAGCTGTACAAAGGTGTGAAAGGGCACACAGTATACCTTCTAGAAGATTTTGATAAGGAGCATAATGCCAGATTGAATTCAGTTGCCTACTTTTTAATATTTGCTTTATCTATAATATCTTGGATAAAAATAACTACCATTTTGTTTTTGTCATTACATACAAGATGTGAAGGTAAATCTGGCCCCTTGGTGTATTTTATATATATGTGTGTGTGTTTGTGTGTCAAAATCAAAGTCTATAGTAACGATTTGATTTTGAAAATGTGTAACGAATTTCATGTATCAATATGATGAAGAGAGATTTATTGTTTTAGATTTAGGATAATAGCTAGTTTAGAGTCTCTTATTGTTTTTTAATGTACAGTCAGTACACATGAATATTCCTTGCATTATTCAGACCCCATTTCTTATTATTGTGCTACAGAACCATCTCATCACCTTCTTTATTGTCAAATGTGTCATTCTTGAGTAATGTCATATTTTCCATCACACAAAAAAAATGTAATTGTCACAACAATGCCATGGCTCTTTGGAAACTGTATTGGAAAAATAATAGATCTTCTTGCCTATGCTTTCCCCAAACAATTTTAAAACAGCTACATCATTATTCATGGTGCTGCATCACCCATTATGCTGCCCATGAGTGAATATTGGCTTTCCATATCTCTTTCAAAGTTTGTTGCTATGCTTCATTGACAATGATACAAATTCAAGGCTTAATCAAAATATACAGGAAAATACAAACCAGATTAATATTCTGCTCACATTAAATTTACTCTTTTTAATTTTATGATATATGCTGAGCACCATGTCTTCCAACTCTTGAACTCTTTAGACTGAAATCACTGCATTCCTAGAATACAATCACTTTCAATGTTGACCATACCTCTGCCTTCCAGTGGTGAACATGTTCAAATTTAGAAGAGCATTTTCATTTGAACACATAAAAAAGATCCATCCTTTCTCTGTCAGGCTTTAAGAACAAGTATGATGTCACATACTTGTCAGAGACAACAGAGGACATCAAACTGAGTAGAAAGTTTTCTTCAGTCCATATGTTAGTCATTAAAATATGTATAAAGCTAACTTTCAAAACTTTGGAAGCAATAGAAACAAATACTAAACCATATTAGCTTTTCAAAGAGGGCTATTCCTATAATCTTACTGAATCAAATTAGATAAGTAAACATTAAAAGTAACATATATATATATATGTGTGTGTGTGTGTGTGTGTGTGTGTGTGTGTGTGTGTGTGTGTGATTTTATATGTATATTTATTTACTTATGTTTGCCAAGTTTTTTTTTTCCCAGAAGAATGCAAAATTAATATAAGAGTTGCTGCCTTCAAGGAAACTTACAGTTTGGGAAATTGATGAATATACAGATACGTAAAGGAATAAACACATGGTAACAGCACGAAGTGGAAGGAAGAGAATAGAGTTTTAGTTGGGGCTTTTTCCTGATATGCTTTAGACTGTTAAAGCAAGATATACTAAGTACAAAAATCTGAATTCTTCATGGATAAGAAATAGATCATAAATTTGATATCATGTTAGTTTCCTATAGTCAAAATTATTGTTCTTTATGTCATGCTTAATTGTTCTCCTGGGATCTCTTGTTATAGGGCCTCTTATGAGACCTATGAAGGAATTGAGCTGAAGCAATGATAACAGTTGGTGCTAAAATAATCCTGATGTTTGTGCAACCATTATACCAAGGGTAGGGATAGCTGTTTAATGCCTTTCTTTGGAGCATGTGCAAGAATATTTCTAACAGAATGAACTGAATTTGAACTTGCACTAGGCCTTTGTTGTTGACAGTTTTGGAAGAAAGAGCTAATTTCTATGCAGTTTAGTCTCCTCCAAAATGAAAAGGGATAAGAGCATTGAACACTGGAGGCTGCTGTGAGGACCAGGTGCAGAGACCTTTAACACATTTGCCTACCCCATGCTTCCTGACTTCTTAAATTTTGTTTTTAAAAGCTTTATTTTCTTAAAGTTGTCCTTGATGTTCCGTTTTAGCCTAACTTTATCTAAATAATTTTAGAGGCTAAAAAGAGCATACCCCATAATTTGTCCAGCAACACTCAGTGGACGGCTCTTCTTAGAGCCAAATTTTATAGTCCACAAAACTTGTGAAATATTTATATGACAGTTTCAGAGCAGTATTTTGGGTACATTCAACCGCAATTGAAATCAAAATAATTGCCTTCATTCTCAATCATGTGTTTTTTTTTCTTATGAAATAAATGTAGTCATTCTCAACTACAGTTAGGAAACAATAGTAATTCTGTTATTCTTTAAATTAAGCTGCTTTCTATTTGCAAAGCAAATAGCCCATCTTAATAGGCAATCTGGGACATAAAGGGGCCGTTTGGTGGTTTGTTTAACAAAGACAACTGCAGGACAGCCAGGAGACAAACTGAAGTTCTGTTAAGAATATCAGGAAGTATGTTGGTTCTCAGCAGTGTAGTACCACTTGTGGTTTCGTTGAGCACACAAGGCAAGTCAGATCAAGCCTGTGGAGTTTTGGGTGAATGGAAACAACTCCCTTCTGTCCTTGTTTTTCACTGGAACGCTGACATGTGCAATGTGTCAGAATCAGCCAGAGTTTACCCTGGCACTTGAACGGAGAAGCTATTTTAATAGTACAGCAGTGTCCATTTTCATGTTAGCACATGCATATAATAATATTCAGAAATATGAGATTTGCTGGTTAATGCTGCTTTTAGGGAGACATAGTGCAGTAGGGAAGGTGAAAAGAAGAGAAATCATGGTTAACTTCTATTTCTTAAACTTGGGAGAAATGATAGACAAGAACAATCAAGAAACATTCATTATCCCTTGTATTAAAATTCTAGACTGTAGAGAACTTATGAGTCATTATGACTTTTCATACATTTCACTAGTACTCCACAATTTGAATACTTTCGGATTCTGTGACTATGAATATGCTTTGGTGTTTGAAATGCTTATGGTTTCTATTTGTGTTGGCTGCCATAGACACAAATGCTACCCACTGAAAAATCAAGTGGAAAAAGGATGTATAATTGGCAATAAGATAAGAATAGAAAAGTATTGAGCACCTAGAAAGTGCTAAACAACTTACATTTAATCAGAATAGGGTTAGGGTCTGTGGCAGTCACTAAGTAGAATTGTGAATCTCACTCTAGAATCTCATTAGGGAAAGAAGTTAAATGTTGGAGTGAGAGGGGGTTACTTCTCAGAGAAGTTCCTTGAGCTCCACGAGTCTATTTGGTTCTGTATGACTCGCTGGTTTATTGCTGCTGTGTTTTGTTTTGTTTTGTTCAAAACTTATGTGTCTTACTTATGTCTCTGGCTAGATTTTCCAGGGAGTAGATACTGTATGTATTGTCTTGAGAAAATGTATTCTTTCTGACTTCACATTAACTTTTGGAGGAATTTATTCTATAGGCCTACGTACAGGGGACGTTGCCTAATATTTTCAATTATGATTTTAGATAAAAGTATTAGAACATTTTTATTGTGATTGATTTCTTACACTGTTTTCTCAATGCTGAGAATTTAAAGACAATCCTAATTCTTAGAGGGCATTGTTAAAAAAATGGTTCAAATATGTTACATATTGAATATTTAATATCACAGGCAGCCAAAGCTTTGTGGTCATAGGGAATGACTCTTTCAGTGAGGCAATGTGGCTGCCTTTTCTGTATGCTTTATTTTTCAAGGAGGCCTTTCTCAAATGTTAAATCATAATTTATTATTAATATAAATTTATACGTGGGGAAGATGGTGGCGTGAGCAGGGCGGCAGAAATCTCTTCCCAAAATTATATATATCTATGAAAATACAGCAGATACAACTATTCCTAAAAGAGAGAACAGAATACACAGGAAAGCGCACAGCATGCAGCTACACCTGAGAGAACACGGCACCCCGCAACGCGGGTAAGATATGGAGCCGCAACCCAGCAGGACCCGAGCACTCACCCACCGCAGCGCACCGGCGGGAGGAGAGGATTCAGAGCTGGGAGGGAGTGGAAGTACACCCAATGAAATAACCAGCCCCAGTGATCTGCGCGGGGAGCCCTGACAAACATCGTGCAGTGTAGCGGAGATTGGAGACACAGAGGGTGCAGGATCTGAGCGGGGAACTCACCAGGGTGCTTGCAGCTGGCTCCAGAAAAGGAAAAAAACAAACAAACAGAAAACCGCGTGCTTTTCTCAGCGGTCATAAAGAGACAGGAGCCCTGCGGAGGAGCCGGATCGCCCCGGCACACTCAGCCCAGCAGGCTGGGAGTCCTGGGGAGTTTCAGATCCCTCAGCTGGGGACTGGGAAAGGGTGGCCACACTTAGACGTTCCACAGAGATCAACAGCCTCCCATTCGTTCCCACCCTAGTCAGAGCTATAAAGGGCCCTGTGGAGTGGCGTGGCCACGGCTGCGGAATACTGGAGCAACAGTGCCTACAGCATCCCCACAGAATCTACGCCCGGTGGGTGTTTTTTTCTTTTTTCTGTTTTTTCTTTTTAAAGTCTTAAAGGACCCAGCTGACACATGTGGCAACTGCCAGCGACCACTTCTATAGCCATGAAAAGACAGAGGAATATAGTCCAGACTAAGATCAACCAGACAACCCCAGAGAGGGAGCCTGAAGGGATGGAAATGCACAGTCTTCCTGAAAAAGAATTCAGAATAAAAGTAATAACCATGCTGATGGATCTACAGAGAAATGTGCAAGAGCCGAGGGAGGAAGTGAGGGAAGTGAGGAATGACAATGCAGAAATCAGACAAGCAATGGACGGGCTTAACAGCAGACTGGATGAGATGCAAGAGACTGTTAATGGAATACAAATCAGAGAACAGGAATACAGAGAAGCTGAGGCAGAGAGAGATAAAAGGATTTCTAGGAATGAAAGAATATTAAGAAAACTGTGTGACCAATCCAAACGGAACAATATTCGCATTATAGGAGTACCAGAGGAAGAAGAGAGAGGAAAAGGGATAGAAAGTGCCTTTGAAGAAATAATTGCTGAAAACTTCCCCATGCTGGGGAGGGAAATAGTCTCGCAGTCCACGGAAGCCCACAGATCTCCCAAAGAAGGGACCCAAGGAAGACAACACCAAGACATATAATAATGAAAATGGCAAAGATCAAAGATAAGGAAAGAGTATTAAAGGCAGCTAGAGAGAGAAAAAAGATCACCTCCAAAGGAAAACCCATCAGACTATCATCAGACTTTTCAACAGAAACCTTACAGGCCAGAAGAGAATGGCATGATATATTTAACATAATGAAACAGGAGGGCCTCGAACCAAGAATATTACATCCAGCATGATTATCATTTAAATATGATGGAGGGATTTAAACAATTTTCAGACAAACAAAAGTTGAGAGAGTTTGCCTCTCATAAACTGCCACTACAGGATATCTTAAATGGACTGCTCTAGAGGGAAACACCCCTAAGGCTAAAAAGATGTCACAAGAGAAAATAAAATCATAGCAAAGAAAGCAGACCATCCAAATACTAACTAAAGGCAAAGAATAAAACACCTAGTGTATAAAGAATGGAGGAGGAAGAATAAGAAGGGAGAGAAATAAAGAAACATCAGACGGTGTTTACAATAACTTAACAAGAAAGTTAAGTTAGATTGTTAGATAGTAAAGAAGCAAACCTTGAACTTTTGGTAACCACGAATCTAAAGCCAGCAATGGCAATAAGTACATATCTATCAATAATCACCCTAAATGTAAATGGACTGAATGCACCAATCAAAAGACAGAGAGTAACAGAATGGATAAAAAAGCAAGAGTCATCTTTATGCTGCTTACAAGAAACTCACCTCAAACTGAAAGATATACACAGACTAAAAGTGAAGGGATGGAAAAAGATATTTCATGCAAACAACAAAGAGAAAAAAATATGTGTTGCAGTACTTCTATCAGACAAAATAGACTTCAAAACGAAGAAAGCAAGAGATAAAGAAGGACATTACATCATGATAAAGGGGTCAGTCCAACAAGATGTAACCATTATAAATATATATGCACCCAACACAGGAGCGCCAGCATATCTGAAACAAATACTAACAGAATAAAAGGAGGAAATAGACGGCAATGCATTCATTTTAGGAGACTTCACCACACCACTCACTCCAAAGCACAGATCAACAAGACAGAGAATAAGTAAAGACACAGAGGCACTGAACAACACACTAGAACAGATGGACCTAACACACATCTACAGAACTCTACACCCAAAAGCACTAGGATACACATTCTTCTCAAGTGCACATGGAACATTTTCCAGAATAGACCACATACTAGGCCACAAAAAGAACCTCAGAAATTTCAAAAATATTGAAATCCTACCAACCCACTTCTCAGATCACCAAGGTATAAAACTAGAAATAAATTTTAGAAAGAAATCAAAAAGGCTCACAAATACATGGGGACTTAACAACACTCTCCTAATTAATCAATGGGTTAACGACCAAATCAAAACAGAAATCAAAGAATATATGGAGACTCATGACAACAACACAAAGCCACAACTTCTGTGGGACGCAGCAAAGGCAGTTCTAAAGGAAAGTATATTTCAATCCAGGCCTATTTAAAGATGGAAGAGCATTCCGAAATGAACAGTCTAAAGACACAATTACTGAAATTGGAAAAAGAAGAACAAATGAGGCCCAAAGTCACCAGAAGGAGGGACATAATAAACATTAGAGAAGAAATAAATAAAATTGAGAAGAATAAACCAATAGAAAAAATCAATGAAACCAAGAGCTGGTTCTTTGAAAAAATAAACAAAATAGATAAACCCCTAGCCAGATTCATTAAGAGAAAAAGAGAATCTACACACATAAACACAATCAGAAATGAGAAACGAAAAATCACGACGGACCCCACAGAAATACAAAGAATCATAAGAGAATATGAGAATCTATATGCTTACAAGCTGTAAAACCTAGAAGAAATGGACAACCTCTTAGAAAAATACAACCTTCCAAGATTGACCAAGCAAGAAACAGAAAAACTAAACAGACCAATCACCAGCAACGAAATCGAATTGGTAATCAAAAAACTACCGAAGAACAAAACCCCCGGACCAGACAGATTCACCTCTGAATTCTACTAGACATATAGAGAAGAAATAACACCCATTCTCCTTAAAGTTTTCCAAAAAATAGAAGAGGAGGGAATACTTCCAAACTCATTCTATGAAGCCAGCATGACTCTAATACCAAAACCGGGCAAAGACCTCACCAAAAAAGAAAATTACAGACCAATATCCCTGATGAACGTAGATGCAAAAATACTAAACAAAATATTAGCAAACTGAATTCAAAAATACATCAAGAGCATCATACACCATGATCACGTGGGATTCATCCCAGGGATGCAAGGATGGTACAGCATTCGAAATCCATCAACATCATCCCCCACATCAAGAAAAAGAAGAACAAAAACCACATGATCATCTCCATAGGTGCTGAAAAAGCATTTGACAAAATTTAGCATCCATTCATGATTAAAACTCTCAACAAAATGGGTATAGAGGGCAAGTACCTCAACATCACAAAGGGTATATATGACAAACCCACAGCTAACATCATACTTAACAGCGAGAAGCTGAAAGCTTTTCATCTAAGATCGGGAACAAGGCAGGGATGCCCACTCTGTCCACTGTTATTCAACATAGTACTGGGGGTCCTAGCCACGGCAATCAGACAAAAAAAGACATACAACGCATCCAGATTGGTAAAGAAGAAGTCAAATTGTCACTATTTGCAGATGACAAGATAGTGTACATAAAAAACCGTAAAGACTCCACTCCAAAACTACTAGAACTAATATCTGAATTCAACAAAATTGCAGGATACAAAATTAACACACAGAAATCTGTTGCTTTCCTATACACTAACGATGAACTAACAGAAAGAGAAATCAGAAAAACAATTCCATTCACAATTGCATCAAAAAGAATAAAATACCTAGGAGTAAACCTAACGAAGGAAGTGAAAGACCTGTACTCTGTAAACTACAAGACACTCCTTAGAGAAATTAAAGAGGACACTACCAAATGGAAATGCATCCCATGCTCTTGTCTAGGAAGAATAAATATTGTCAAAATGGCTATACTGCCTAATGCAATCTACAGATTGAATGCAATCCCCATCAAAATACCAACAGCTTTCTTCTGTGAAGTGGAACAAATAATTGTAAAATTCATATGGAACCAGAAAAGACCCCGAATAGCCAAAGCAATCCTGAGAAGGAGGAATAAAACAGGGGGAATTATGCTCCCTGACTTCAAGCTCTACTACAAAGCCACAGTAATCAAGACAATTTGGTATTGGCACAAAAACAGACCCACAGACCAGTGGAACAGAATAGAAAATCCAAACATTAACCCAAACATATACAGTCAATTAATATTTGATCAAGGAGCCTTGGATATACAATGGGGAGATGACAGCCTCTTCAGCAGCTGGTGTTGGAAAAACTGGACAGCTACATGTAAGAGAATGAAACTGGACTACTGTCTAGCCCCATACACAAAGGTAAACTCAAGGTGGATCAAAGACCTGAATGTAAGTCATGAAACCATAAAACTCTTAGAAAAAAACATAGGCAAAAATCTCTTGGACATAAACATGAGTGACTTCTTCATGAACATATCTCCCTGGGCAAGGGAAACAAAAGCAAAAATGAACAAGTGGGACCATATCAAGCTGAAAAGACTCTGTACAGCAAAGGTCACCATCAGTAGAACAAAAAGACATCCTACAGTATGGGAGAATATATTCATAAATGACGTATGTGATAAGGGGTTGACATCCAAAATATATAAAGAACTCATGCACCTTAACAAAGAGAAAGCAAATAATCCAATTAAGAAATGGGCAGAGGAAATGAATAGACACTTCCCTAAAGAAGAAACTCAGATGGCCAACAGGCACTTGAAAAGATGCTCCACATCGCTAATCATCAGAGAAATGCAGATTAAAACCACAATGAAATATCACCTCACACCAGTGAGGATAGCCAACATCCAAAACACAAACAACAACAAATGTTGGCGAGGATGTGGAGAAAAGGGAACCCTCCTACACTGCTGGTGGGAATGCAAATTAGTTCAACCATTGTGGAAAGCAGTATGGAGGTTCCTCAAAAAACTTAAAATAGAAATACCATTTGACCCAGGAATCCCAGTGCTAGCAATTTACCCTAAGAATGCAGCAGTGCAGTTTGAAAAAGACATATGCACCCTATGTTTATCACAGCAGTATTTACAACAGGCAGGAAATGGAAGCAACCTAAGTGTCCATCAGTAGATGAATGGATAAGGAAGATGTGGTACATATACACAATGGAATATTATTTAGCCATAAGAAGAAAACCAATCGTACCTTTTGCAACAACATGGATGGTTGTAGAGGGTATTATGCTCAGTGAAATAAGCAAAGCCGAAAAAGACAAGTACCAAATGATTTCACTCATATGTGGAGTATACGATCAAAGAAAAAATCTGAAGGAACAAAACAGCACCAGACTCACAGAACCGAGAACGGACTAATAGTTACCAAAAGGAAAGGGACTGGGGAAGATGGGTGGGAAGGGAGGGGTAAGAGGGATAAAAGGGCATTACGATTAGCAGATGTAATGTTAGGGGTGCATGGGGGGAGGGCTGTACAACTCAGAGAAGAGAAGTAGTGATTCTATAGCGTCTCAATACGCTGATGGACAGTGACTGTAATAGGGTTGGTGGGGAGGACCTGATGAAGGGGTAGTTTAATAACCATAATATTGCACATGTAATTGTAGAATAATGAAAGCAAAATAAATTATTAAAAAAAATAAATTTATGTTTGTGAAATGTGAAACACCAATATTCTTTAGAGTTTGAAATTCGATTTTTAGCTTTCCAAAACCAGGACCCCTGGAAGTAAAGTCTGGACATTGGAATTTTTCTCAAAACTGGAAGTGGTTAGGAGACTTTTCATATCAAAATCATTTGTTATTACGGAACTGCAACTTGTAAGAATAGTGAGGAAGAACTACACACCTATTGGGATGACATTTCAAAAAACCCAATACCAAATGCTGGTGAGGATGCAGGGCATCAGGAACTCTCATTCATTGGTGTTGGAAGGCAAAATGGGGCAACCACTTTGAAGATAGTTTGGCAATTTCTTACCAAGCTAGGCATAGTCTTATATGTTTAGCCATATAATCTAACAATTAATTTCTTAGGTATTTACCCAATTGAGTTGAAAATTTCTCTCCACTCAAAACCTGCCATAAATGTTTGCAGGAATTTTATTCATAACTGTCAAAAATTGGAAGCAACCAAGATGTCCTTCAATAGCTGAATGGATAAAGAAACTGGTACAACCATATAATGAAATATTATTCAGTTATAAAAATAAATGAGCTATTTATTTATGAAAGGGTGTGGATAAGTGCTTAAATTCATATTGCTAAGTGAAAGAAGCCAGTCTGAAAAGGCTATATACTGTACAGTTCCAATTATCTGTTATTTTGGAAAAGGCAAAACTGGATACAGTGAAAACTTCAGTGGCTGTTTGGAGTTTGGGGTTGGGGTCTTGATAAATAGATAAATTAGAAGTGATTTTTTAGGTGGCAAAGTGTTCTGTATGATATTGTAATAATGCATATATTACTTCATGTATTTTAAAAAACCCATAGAACTTATTGCACAAAAATTGAGCTTTAATGTGTGCAAATTAAAATAAATATTACAAAGTTAGGTGCTTCCAGGAACGAATGCAGACTGTGATAAAAGAATCTAGCTATATTCCAAAAGTAGAAAACAATCTCATGAATGGTGGTGGATGAAATGTGCTGACCTTAATAACCTTGGAAATAAATGGAGTCTGTAAGACCAAAGGCAAAAGGAATTGCATATATAAGCACTATACTCTAGTTTATAAATGTGCATCCTATCTAAGTACTGGTTAACAATTCTGATACAGCTATACATGTAAACTGGAATGCAACAATTAAATAAATGGTGGGAAGTAGGTTTCTCACTTCTGAAATGGGAATTTGAGCCATGGGAGGAGACCAGAATGACTCATGTGGTACTGGATTAGTTGGAGATATCAAGATGAACTCATGTTTAATGAAATATATATACAGATGATTCCATATAGAAATATTTATAGAAATGTATATATACACAGGTCAATACATATATATATACACATATATATATATATTTCTTTGCTGTGTCAGCTGAGAAGTCTTAAAATAAATGAGACTCCAGTAACAACGAGCACTTTTAACACATAAATCTTGATTTTTAAACTTGTTCTCCAATAAAGGAACCATGCCTCCTTGGAGAAATGGCTAATTCTTGCAACTGGGCAGAAAATATATAATATGCTACTAGATTATCTTGCAGTACCAGAAAGTAAGAAAGTGCTCAAAAAAAATAATAAATCCATAGGGGGGAATTGGTCAAAGGGGCACAGGAGCCAACTTGGGAGGCCTAATGGCCAAAGCTAGAACTATTGGAGTAACAAAATTAAAAAGTAGTAATGTTTTGGATTATAAATTGTATGTGGTACTGGACCATAAGTCAAAGTATAAAATAAATATCTATGATCCATAAATGACTGAGGAAATATGTAAATGGGGAAAAGAGACAAATCTCCATGCAGAGTTCCAAGTAAATTATGTAGACATTCCACCCTTAAGCACGGTTTGTTACATAATTCTCCAGTCCTTAATGAGGGCTGTGCATTACATCTTCTTTTAAAGGGTACAGTATGAAAAAGGAAAGAAAAAGAATAATTTTAAAAGGGAGAAACCTGAAAAAAACTTCTGGCAGGAGATCAAGGTCAACATCAATATATACATCACTTGATAGTATGCATCTTTGATGTGATGTAATGAAAATTGCATTTTACCTTTGTGATCTTCTTCCTCAAAAGCCATAACGTAGTCTAATCCTGAGAAAAACACCAGATAAATTTCAATTGAAGGATATTTTACAACATTCCTGACCAATACTCATCAAAACTATTAAGTCATTAAAAACAAAGAAATTCTGAAAAACTGACACAGGCAAGAAAAGCCTAAGGAGACATGATGATATAGATATAATGTGATATCCTGAACAGAGAAAGGACATTAGGTAAAAACTAGAAAATCTTTAGAAGAGATGGACTTTACTTAGCAATAATGTATCAATATTGGATTATCAGTTCTAAACAAAGTACCATAAAAGTATAAGATGTTAATAAGGGGTAACTGTGCAAGTTGCATATGGGATCTGTCTGTATTATCTGCTCAATTAGTCTACAAATCTAAAACTGTTCTAAATAAGTCTATGAATGAAAAAAAATAACAGACTTATTCAATAATTATAGTTCATATGGACCTATTATGAATCTAGATTCAAACCAACCGACTATAGAGTCATTTGTAAGAAAATCATAAACTGAAACAGGGACTAAATATTTGATAATGACATTACTGTTTTTCTTTAGTTGTGACAGTGCTACTGTGATAATATATAAACCAGTCTTTATCTTTTAGAGGTACATACTGAAGTATTTAAAGTTAAAATGTTTCAACATCTGGGCCTTCCTCAAAATTATCTAGTTGGGATGTAGAATATAGAAGTGTAGATGAGACCAATTCCCCAAGAACTGATACTGTTGAAACTGGATAATGACTGGATGGGAATTCATCTTACTACTTTTTACCTGGTATGTGTTTAAAAATTTCTAGTAATATTTTTAAATTAAAATTCATATTGGAGAGCCATAATGAGTAAACAAAACTTTGTCCTTTGTAGTCAAATATATGATTTCTTCTTAGGAATTAATTGTTTCTTCAGTTGTTTAACAGGGCATTCAGTGATAATACAACCCTTATTTTCAAACCAATAGTTAAAAAAAAAGACATTTCTGAAGTTTAAAAAATATGTAACATGGATTCAACATGACGGTGTGAGAGGTGAGACAGAGAACTCCTTCTAAAACCACATATAATAGGAAAATATAGTTAATACAATTAATCCTAAAAGAGTAACAGGAAAGAAGGCTGCACCAGACTGCATACACCTGGAGAACAGAGCACACATCACAAAACAGTGTAACGTACCAAAGTCTTGATCCAGCAGACCCAAGCCCTTCCCCCAACCAGCTCACTGGTGGGAGGAAGAGAAATGGAGCAGGGAGAGGGTGGGAGCCTAGGACTACTGAATACCCTGCCCTAGAGATCTGCTTTAGGAGCACAAATCTACATTGCATGGTGCTCTGGAGATTACTGCGCTTGGAAAGCTAAGACAGGTGGAATACTTAGAGAGACTGAGATTCCAGCCATTTGTGGAGGACAGGGACCCATATGCAGCTGCTCTGGGACAGAGGAAAGGGGGATGGTCTGAGAGGTTTCCTAGCAGCAAGAGGGCTGCTGAAGGGGCGGGGTTTGCACAGAGCTTGCTGTGCAGGAGAAGTGATAGGTGGACAAGGTTGTTTGGGCATGCTCTGCCCAGCAGGTTGGGAACTTTCAGGAGCTTCAGGTGCCCCATCGCCATGGCTGGCTACCCAGTTCTAAGGCCCCCCACTGTGATACATAACCTGCTGTGCCTTCCTTGTGGCCTGATGGTACCGCATGCAAACCAGGAGTCCCTGCCCTAGCATCAGGCAAGCCAGAGGGAGCCGCACTAGAGCAGCTAAAAATGCAAAGCACAAAGGCTTACACCTGTGTGCTCGGCCCACTGGTTCTGACAGAGGATACAGGCACTGCAGCCGGGAAGCAGGAAACAGATCTTTCCTCCCCACAGGAACCCCTCCCCTGCCACCCACACATCACTCCAGGGGCTGAGCAGCTCCAGAGATTAGAGCTTCGGGGCACTAGAGGGCGCCACATACAAATAAGAAATGTCAAAGGAACCTGGTTCAAACAAAAATCTCACAAACACCAGAAAAAGGACCAAATGAAACTGAACTCACCAATCTTGTTGAAAGAGAGTTCAAAATAAAACTCATAAACATGCTCATGGAGGACAGAAAAATATTCAAGAACTCAGGGATGAATTTAGGACAGAGATTCATTCATTAATAAATTCCATATCTGAAATGAAACATACAATGGAGGGATTTAAAAGCAGATTAGATGTAGTAGAAGAGACAGTAAATGGAATAGAAATTAGAGAAGAGGAATACAAAGAAGCTGAGGCACAGAGAGAAAAAAGGATCTCAAGGAATGAAAGAATATTGAGACAACTGTGTGACCAATCCAAATGGAACAATATTCACATTATGGGGGTTCCAGAAGAGAAGAAAGAGAAAAAGGAATAGAAAGTGTCTTTGAGGAGGTAATTGCTGAAAACTTCCCCAATCTGGGGAAGGAGATAGTCTCTCAGGCCATGGAGGTGCACAGATCTCCCAACACAAGGGACCCAAGGAAGACAACACCAAGACATATAGTTAAAATGACAAAGACCAAGGATAAGGACAGACTTTTAAAGGAGCTAGAGAGAGAAAAAAGATCACATACAAAGGAAAACTCATCAGGCTATCATCAGACTTTCTCAACAGAAACCTTACAGGTCAGAAGGGAGTGGCATGATATATTTAATGCAATGAAGCAGAAGGGCCTTGAACTAAGAATACTCTACCCAGCAAGGTTATCATTTAAATTTGAAAGAGGGATTAAACAATTTTCAGATAAGCAAAAGCTGAGAGAATTTACCTCCCACAAACCACCTCTACAGTGCATTTTGGAGGGACACCTATAGATGGAAGTATTCCTAAGGCTAAATAGCTGTCACCAGATAAAATAAAACCACAGTAAAGAAGGTAGAATGACTAATTACTAAGTAGATGCAAAATCAAATCAACTACCCCCAACGTCAATCAAGGGATAGACAAAGAGTACAGAATATGATATCTAATATGTAAAGAATGGAGGAGGAAGAGAAAGGAGGAAAAAAAAGAACCTTTAGGTGTGTTTGTAATAGCATACTAAGTGAGTTAAAGTAGACTGTTAGATAGTCAGGGAATTACCCTTAAACTTCTGGTAACCACGAATCTAAATCCTGCAACGGCAATAAGTACATACCTATTGATAATCAACCTAAATGTAAATGGTCCAAATGCACCAATCAAAAAGACGTAGAGTCACTGAATGGATAAAAAACAAGACCCATCTATATGTTGCCTACAAGAGACTCACTTCAAACCCAAAGACATACACAGACTGAAACTAAAGGGATAGAAAAAGATATTTCATGCAACTAATAGGGATAAAAAAGCAGGAGTTGCAGTACGTGTATCAGACAAAATAGACTTCAAAACAAAGAAAGTAAGAAGAGACAAAGAAGGACATAAGATAATGATAAAGGGGGCAGTCCAACAAGAGGATATAACTATTATAAATATCTATGCACCCAACATAGGAGCACCTACATGTGGGAAACAAATGCTAACAGAATTAAACGGGAAAATAGAATGCAATGCATTCATTTTAGGAGACTTCAACACACCACCCACTCCAAAGGACAGATCAACCAGACGGAAAATAAGTAAGGATACAGAGGCATTGAATAACATTAGAACAGATGGACCTAACGGACATATACAGAACACTCCATCAAAAAACAACAGGATACATCTTTTTCTCAAGTGCACATGGGATATTTTCAAGAATAGATCATATACTAGGCCACAAAAAGAGCCTCAGTAAATTAAAAAAGATTGAAATTGTACCAACTAGCTTCTCTGATCACAAATGTATGAAACTAGAAATAAATTATGGAAAGAAAACAAAAAAGCCCACAAACACATGAAGGCGTAACAACATGCTCCTAAATAATCAATGGATCAATGACCAAATAAAAACAGAGATCAAGCAATATATGGAGATAAATGACAACAATAATTCAACACCGCAAAATCTGTGGAACACAGCAAAGACCATGCTAAGAGGGAAGTATATTGCAATTACAGGCCTACCTCAGGAAAGAAGAACAATCCCAAATGAAGAGTAAACTCACAAATATTGAAACTAGAAAAATAAGAAAAAATGAGGCCCAAAGTCAGTAGAAGAAAGGACATAATAAAGATTAGAGCAGAAATAAATAAAATCAGGAAGAATAAAAGAATAGAATCAGTGAAAGCAGGAGCTGGTTCTTTGAGAAAATTAACAAAATAAAGAAACCCCTAGACAGACTTATCAAGAAAAAAAGTCTACATAAACAGAATCACATAAACACAATCAGAAAGGAGAAAGGAAAAATCACTATGGACAGCACAGAAATACAAAGGATTATTAGAGAATAATATGAAAATTTATATGCTAACAAACTGGATAACCTAGAAGAAATGGATAACTTCCTAGAAAAATACAACCTTCCAAAACTGACCCAGGAAGTAACAGAAAATCTGAATAGACCAATTACCAGCAATGAAATTGAATTGGTAATCAAAAAACTACCTAAGAACAAAACGCCTTTCCCAGACGGTTTCACTGCTGAATTTTATCAAACATTTAGTGAAGACACTAATACACATGCTTCTTAAAGTTTTCCAAAAAGCAGAAGAGGAGGAAATACTCCAAACTTATTCTACAAGTCCAGCATCACTCTAATACCAAAACCAGGAAAGACTCCACAAAAAAAGAAAATTGCAGACCAATATCCCTGATGAACATAGATGCAAAAATACTCAACAAAATATTAGCAACCCGAATTCAAAAATACTTCAAGAGGATCATCCATCATGATCAAGTGGGATTCATCCCAGGGATGCAAGGATGGTACAGCATTTGAAAATCCATCATCATCATCCACACATCAACAAAAAGAAGGACAAAAACCACATGATCATCTCCATAAATGCTGAAAAAGCATTTGACAGAATTCAACATCCATTCATGATAAAAACTCTCAACAAAATGGGTATAGAGGGCAAGTACCTCAACATCATAAAGGCCATATATGACAAACACACAGCCAACATTATACTTAACAGCAAGAAGCTAAAAGCTTTTCCTTTAAGATCAGGAACAAGACAAGGATGCCCACTCTCCCCACTTTCATTCAACATAGCTCCAGAGGTCCAAGCCATGGCAATCAGACAACACAAAGAAATAAAAGGCATCCAGATTGGCAAGGAAGAAGTTAAACTGTTCTTGTTTGCAGAAGACATGATATTGTACAAACAAACCCCTAAAGAATCCACTCCAAAGCTACTAGATCTACTATCTGAATAGAGAAAAGTTGCAGGATATAAAATTAACACACAGACATCTCTTGCATTTGTATACTGTAACGATGAACTTGCAGAAGAGAAATCAGGAAAATAATTCCATTCACAATTGCATCAAAAAGAATAAAATACCTTGTAATAAACCTAACCAAGGAAGAGAGAGACCTATACTCTGAAAACTACAAGACACTCATGAGAGAAATTAAAGAAGATACCAATAAATGGAAACACATCCCGTGCTCATGGATAGGAAGAATTAATGTTGTCAAAATGGACATCCTGCCTAAAGCAATCTACAGATTCAATGCAATCCCTATCAAAATACCAACAACATTTTTCAACAAACTAGAGAAAATAGTTCTAAAATTCATATGGAATCACAAAAGACCCTGAATAGCCAAAGAATAAAGCAGGGGGGATTAGGGTCCCCAACTTCAAGCTCTACTACAAAGCCACAGGAATCAAGACTATTTCGTACTGGTACAAGAACAGACCCATAGACCAATGGAACAGACTAGAGAGCCCAGATATAAGCCCAAGCATATATGGTCCATTAATATATGGTAAAGGGGCCATGGATATACAATGGGTAATGACCGCATCTTCAACAATTGGTGTTGACAAAACTAGACAGCTACATGCAAGAGAATGAAACTGGATTGTTTTCTAGCCCCATACATAAAAGTAAACTCAAAGTGTATCAAAGTCCTGAATGTAAGTCATGAAAACCATAAAACTCTTACAAGACAACATAGGCAAAAATCTCTTGAATATAAACATGAGCAACTCTTTCCTGAAATGCATCTTCTCCAGCAGGGGAAACAAAATAAAAAATGAATAAATGGGACTACATCATGCTAAAAATCATCTGTACAGCAAAGGATACCATCAACAAAACAAAAAGGCATCCTAAAGTATGGAAGAATATATTTGTAAATGACATCCAACAAGGGATTAACATCCAAAGTAAATAAAGAACTCACATGCCTTAACACCCAAAAAGCAAATAACCCAATTACAAAATGGGCGGAGGATATGAACAGACACTTCTCTAAAGAATATATTTATATGGCCAACAGGCCCATGAAAAGATGCTCCACATTTCTAATTATTAGGGAAATGAAAATTAAAACCACAATGAGATATCACCTCACACCAGTTAGGATGGCCAACATAGCAACATTGAAAAGACTAGGAACAATAAATGCTGGAGAGGATACAGAGAAAGGGGAACCCTCCTACACTGCTGGTGGGAATGTAAACTAGTTCAGCCTTTGTGGAAATCAGTATGGCGGTTCCTCAAAATACTCAAAATAGAAATACATTTGACCCAGGAATTCCACTCCTAGGAATTTACCCTAAGAATGCAGAAGCCCAGTTTCAAAAGACATATGCACCCCTCTGTTTATCGCAGCACTATTTACAATAGCCAAGAAATGGAAGCAACCTAAGTGTCGATCAGTGGATGAATGGATAAAGAAGATGTGGTACATATACACAATGGAATATTATTCATCCATAAGAAGAAAACAAATCCTACCATTTACAACAACATGGATGGAGCTAGAGGGTATTATGCTCAGTGAAATAAGCCAGGCAGAGAAGGACAAGTATCAAATGATTTCACTCATATGTGGAGTAAAAGAACAAAGAAAAAACTGAAGGAACAAAACAGCAGACTCACAGAACCCAAGAATAGACTAACAGTTACCAAAGGGAAAGGGACTGGGGAGGGTGGGTTGGAAGGGAGGGAGAAGGGGAATAAGAGACATTACAATTAGCACACATAACATTGGAGGGGCACAGGGAAGGCAGAATAGCACAGAGAAGACAAGTAGTGACTCTATAGCATCTGCTGATGGACATTGACTGTAATGGGGTATGTGGTGGAGATTGATAATGGGCGGAATCTAGTAACCACAATGTTACTCAATGTGATTGTGTATTAATGATATCAAAGTTAAAAAATTAAAGAAAAAAGAATGCAGGATCCCTTTCAAAAAGACAGATGCATCCCTATGTTTATCACAGCACTATTTACAATAGCCAAGATGGAAGCAACCTAAGTGTCTATCAGTAGATGAATGGATAAAGAAGATATGGTACATATACATAATGGAATATTATTCATCCATAAAAAGAAAACAATCCTACCATTTGCAACAGCATGGACGGAGCTAGAGGGTATTATGCTCAGTGAAATAAGCCAGGCAAAGAAAGACAAGTACCAAATGATTTCACTCATCTGTGGAGCATAAGTACAAAGCAAAAACTGAAGGAACAAAAAAGCAGCAGACTCACAGAACGCAAGAATGAGCTAACAGTTGCCAAAGGGTAAGGGACTGGGGAGGGTGGGTTAGACGGGAGGGTGAAGGAGAATAAGGGGCATTACGATTAGCACACATAATGTAGGTGGGGGGCATGGGGAAGGCAGTATAGCACAGAGAAGACAAGTAGAGTCTTACTACACTGATGGACAGTGACTATAATGGGGTATGGCGTGGGGACTTGATAATGGGGGTGATGTAGGAACCACAGTGTTGCTCATGTTATTGTATATTAATGATACCAAAAAAATATATTCCCCCCAAAAATATATTTAACATGCATGTATGTTTAGTGATTTCAGTTCAGTTAAATTGATTATTATGTTTATTGCTTATGTTAATATAATATCCATTCAATTCTTTCCCTTCTGAAGACCAGCATTAATCAAAGGGACATTGTGAGATAAGTAGAGTAAATCACATCTATTTCCTATATCACTTTCCCAATCAAATCTTCATATTGCAATAAAAAATTATTTAGGTCCTTACTTAGTTAATTCACCTAACCCATTCAAAATTACAGATTTTTACAAAGTAATCTTAGGTTCTAAGAATGTCTATTGAAACATGTTCCTTCTATTCAAAAATTATTCTGTATCATAAGATTTTAAGTATTTAAGTTAAATACTTATTGGTGACATGACATACAATATAATTTTCTATTATTCCTACCAAGGCAACCCTTCAAAAATTGACTCAAATTTTGATAAACCATAATTTTAAATATCACCTCAGTATATTATTATTTTGACAAAACCTCCTGCATTTCTAACATATAGTTTTAATAGCAATGCTATCTTCCTGTCAAGGCATGTTTGATACTTCCCAAAAAGTTTTATTCTATTGCCAGGTAAAGAGGCACTTAACCAAATAAAGAAGCATATATTTCTTTGGCTGTGTCTGGTTTACACAAGAGACCTAACCTCAAGAAAATGTACATGAAGAATACTCCATTTGTTTAAAGGTTAAAAAGGCAAATTGTATTGTAACCTTAGGACTTAGAGACTTTAGGGAAGATATTTGTAATAAACATATTAGAATTACCAAGCAAACATTATTTAGCTTTATCAAACCCGGTTTTCCTGAGGCTTCTTTGGAGTGTTTGTGGGTATATTTATGGCTTACCAAGCAGCTGAGTGAAAAGGGGATGTGTGTCACTGTCCTTGAAAGGCTGTCAGGGTGGCTGCCACTGTCGACTTTTTCTCTTCTTGTTACCAAGCTTACTTACCATTGCTTTCCAGAGTGAATAGCTTTCTAAACAAAATTCTAAAACAAAATCTCTTTTGTGTTCTAAGAGAGTATTTTTTCCTTTAGAACTGCATATGACCACCAGGAGGCATATATCTATTACTTCATGTTTATCAATATTTACAGAAATACAGATTAGGAAATAACAATGTAGAAAAATGCAGAAACATAGAAAATTATAGTTATATTTTTATTGTTCACTTGAGATACATGAAAGACTAGTTATATTGTTAAATAACTTGATTTTCCTATTTGATAAATGTGCCTTATTTAGTACAGAAATTCTTATTTTAGGACAGTTATAGTGAATATATGATTAACCAGAATATTTATTATATAGAATTTTCTTAGGATTAAAAGGAAAAATTATTTTCATTTTAAAATTATTATTTATACAAAATTTTAAAAGTCAGCTTTTCTGGCTGAGTAAATAGACTGATATGCTTCATTGCCCTTATATATGGTGATTGAAATTATGAGGATTCAGGACTATTTTTTTTCTAATCGACGAGAAAATACTTCTGTGGTATGCATGAATAATGTGTAAGTATTGTGTTAATCATATAATTAATACTGTATGGTGGAAGTAGATACTTATTTAAAGATAGCTTTCATGATGTATCTAACTGGTGGAAGAGGAGTCTCTTAGTTTAGGAAGTAGAATAGAAGAGTCTATAGATGAAAAGGGAGAATTTTCCAGCATTCTCACAAGGATCTCATTAGTCATGCGAGGGCCTAGAGGTCCTGGACTGAAGTTAACCAGATTAAAGATGAGAAACCTTCCCTGAGTAAGCCAATCAATCTATATTCTATTTTCCCTCTTTTCTTTCTCCTTGGTGTTTACCAGACTCTTTGTCTGGTCTCAGTTTTACTGTGGGGAGCCAATAGAATGGCATTTTTTCTGCACTTTAATCAGGAGATAAAAAAACAGCTCTCAGAGGTCCCGGTAAGAGATGACAGAGGAAATCAGTGTCATCAAATGACTGAGCCTGCCCAGCAATCCTCCCTATTCCTCTAGTGCCAGTTCCTGATGGCTTTGTATTTTATTTCATTATGAGAACTTATGTCCCTTCCTACTATCTATTAACATTGTGAAATTACAAAGGTAACTGTTGTAAAAAAAGAGATTCACCTGCACTGATATTAAAACAGTCTTGAAGTACTTTCCCTGTTTAGCTCCTTCCAATTCAAATTTGCTCCTCAAAATTTGACTTTCCTACAGTAGGCTAGAGGAAACGTTCTAAGTATTTCACTTTCTAGGATCCAGTTAAAGTAAGTTTTACTAGTCTGTGAGCTTCATGTGGTCAGAGATCATCCTACGGTTAAACCATTGTATAGTGAGCATCCTGAAAATACCTGGCACATAGAAAGAACTCATTGGTATTTGTTCAACAAGTGGATAAGTAAAACCTCTGTGCCACTGGATGGCACTACTCATTAAGAAGTATAAGCCATTTGACTATGCCTTCTGAGTTACCTAAGACTATAAATACATATCTCATACAACATGACAACAATATACTAAAGTGCCAGGCATTTTTCTCAGTGCTTTAGATGTATTAACTAATCTCAATCTTTTAAAATTCTTCTTACCTACTATTATTTAATATTCTTGAGGTGTTGTTTTTTAGTTTTGCAGAGAAGAGACTGAACTGAGAGTGGTTAAGTAAATTGGGAAGCATTTAGTTAGTAAGGGCTCTGAGTTCTGAGCCCACACTACTAAAATCAGTTTCTCCTAAGTATATTTTCCAAGTATTTCCTAAGATTATCAGTCATTTGGAGTTTCACTGAATGGACAGATGAAAAATCAAGGCATCTCTTTGATATTTGTGGAGCTCGTAGAAGTTCTGACTTCTGGTGGTGGTAGCAGTTCGTGGCACTGGGTCTCCTCTACCACTTCTCCCATAGTTGATAAATGGCTTAGTGGCAATTAGTGGTGATAGAGGAGAAAATTATTCATGCTACCCATGTTCTTTATACATTTTTTCCCTTCACTTTCCCTTTTGTCCTCTTGCTCCCTAATTAGGCATTATTTACATACTTTAAGCAAACTTTAGCTTGATTTTAGAAGTTTAGTTATGGAGCTCCTTCCCTTTTTTTCCTTTCTCCAACATAAAGTCAGACATAGCTGAGTAGATTGCAAAGTGCCACATAGAGGGATTGAGGAAAAGGTTAGAGACTGAGGATGGAGACTGAAAGGAATTGATTTGATATTCTTGAGGGTTATAAGAATCATAAGCAATAAAATGGAGGGAAGTAGTGATATGTCAGTAGGAGGAGGGAAGTGTGGAAAGACATAATGTCAGTGCAGAAGCTCAAGTGGGAAACTGGTGAAATGAGGCAGGCGGGGCAAGTAGGATGGAGTCAAGGAGGAAAACAGCTGTGTGAGGATACTGTCAGATTGAACCATGAAGTGAGAGAACAGATGGTCACGTTTTCCTATTTTCAGCTGCAAATGCTGTCTTTGCAAAGTCAGACTCATTCAAAATATTCTTGTATGGGCTGGAAGTACAACAAGACACTGTTCTGAGAGCAGGGAAAACACCAACACTGTGAAGCAATTGTAGTCCCAACAAATGACAGGCCTAATATTGCTGGGTATTGAATTCATTGAGAAGTTTACTCAGGACTACTGTGGCATGAGATTCAAGGATTCAGTCCACTTTTATGTTTGCTCAGGTTGGTTAGAATTTCAAAATGACTTAATTGATGTTTTCTCCTGCTTAAGTCAATGAGGGAACAGTTATTGAAGACACAAAATTTGAATTTTCTTAGAATGTATGTTAAATCACTTGAATCTGAGGAAGGTAAATGACCAACAGGAAAAACAAAAACTGTTTCCAAATAATTGCATTTATAGGACCAGGAGACCTGTGTGGTCATGAGGAGGGCTGGAGCAAAAGGTTGGGGAATTAGGTAAAGGTAAAGTGTAAGCCTGGGACTTACAATAAAGCCTGTTCAGCAGGAAATAGAAATCTGTTTACAGGATTCACAAAGTTTTTGTCCATTTGATCTGTTGATAATGAAGGTGAAACACAGGTGAGAAAATAGGTGGCTCCTCCAGGAGTGGAATGGAGAAGACTAAATCCCCGGGATCATGCAGCTGAGAAGGGTTGAATGAGGTCAGTGGTTCAGGGCTGAATGGAGCTTGGACTTGCATGGACCACAGGATATAGTGGTTTGAAGTACCCGGGTTTTCTCAGGTGGAGATCCTCTATAAGATGGGTGGGTTGGCATGTGGTTTATTATTTATGGAGCTGCAGATTGACTTGGGAAAACTGAGAATGGAACCCTGTAGAAGAGCAACCGGCAATGAGCATTACCATATTAGGTGATGGTTCTGGGCTGAACTTAGGGCTTTCTCTATAAGAGCAGATAGAGATTCACCATTTTACCTATCTCAGGGGATGAAGCCCTTTGCAGGGGGTGTTGACCAAAAGCGAAGCTGACAGAGGCTTCTAGGTTGTTAGAATATTCTGACCCTTGATCTGGATGCTGGTTGCCTGTGTTCATTTTATGAATTTAAATATTATGTGCAAAACACTGGATTTTGTAGAATCAGTACCTAAAAAAAGAATATATCATCCTTTTTGTATTGATTATATATTAATGGCAGTATTTTAGATATGTTGAGTTATTTTACTGCTTTTTATTTTAATGTGCTTACTAGAAAATGTAAAATTACATGTTTGACTCGTATTATTGTTCTCTTGAGCAGCCCTAGGGTAGTAAAAGAGCACAGGAGTTATCATCGCAGAAGGTGGTCATAGGTTTCAGTCTGGCTTTGCAACACAAAAACATCATGGCGTTGGACAAGCCACTTAACCTCTCTATGCCTTAAGTTGGTCATTATAAAGGGATAAGTTACTCAGATTTCAGAGTAAGTGTGAGAAATAGAGGTAATATGATCAAGCATCCAATACACGTTCAGAACCTGATAGTCATTACCCTGAGAAAAAGTCAAGGAGTTTACTCCTTTCCTACGGTGCTATATAGAAAACCTTTTTCTCTTTAACTTGCACTGCATGTTTTCAGCAGAGAAGGATGGTTCCTTTAAAAAGTGAGGAGTGCATCAGGGCAAGAGTGGAAAACATGGATAAAGGACAGCAGCCATTGCTTCGCAGGCAGATCTTCCTTGTGCCTGGTCGTATGATTCTCTGCCGCTTCTCGTTTACCCCATTTGGCTTTTACAGCTGCAGGACTCTTTACCTTGGAACAAGTCCTTGTGTCTACGTCTACTTTCATCCCAAAGTCTTTAGCCTACCTTCAAAAACTTAACTGTCACTTTCAGAATTCTTTTGTTTCTATGTTAGTCCCCTTGGCTTGGACCCCATCTGTATCTCAGCGTCTTGTGCCTGGGGCATGCCCTGATGCCTACACTCATCCCACTGAGTGATCCTGTGGAGCTGGTTTGCCAACTCCTACTGAGCTCTGTGAGGCACACCCTTGAGCCCTCAGTGACTTTTATCAGCTTCTGGGGCCTCCAGATCCACCTCCTTAGGGTTTCAGATTTCTACTCCTCCACCTGTCCCAGGGTCTCACTTAAGACTTAACATATACTGTGCTCTAGCTAACTTGGATTATTTAAAATATACGTGGATCCGTATTTTCTTACCTGTGTACCTCAGTTATGTAATTTCTTCCCCGTGTAGAATGTCTAATCTTCAATGAAACAATCTCAAGAAATCATTCCAGTGCATCCTTCTCCCTAATCTTTCCTTTGAGTGATATTTACCCCACAGAATCTGCATGGGATGTTCCATATTCATCTATCATTGCTCCTCATATTCAGACATTTATTGTAGATATATATGTACTTGTCTTACCATTACTATTAAATGAGTATACTTTAATAAACCATAGGGTCTCATGTGGCCCTATCTTTAAATGGGGTCACAGTCAAAAAAGTCTCATTAAAAAAAACTAATAATTGACAGGTATTCCCAATATTTACATGTATCTCTTTAAGAATATTAAAGAAAGCCTAGTTCACTACTTATGAAAATGCTGTTTCTCCTTCCCAAGTTACTTTGATTGACTATTTCCTCATTGAACTCTCTTGTTAACTCTCACAAACTTTCTTTTAGAAACCCGTTTCATTTCTTTTCTAATCCTCCAATTCTTAGCTCTTTATTATGCAAATTGACTTAAACATGTTAGCTTGAAAATATTGTCTGCTTCAATCATAACTTGATTTATCCCCAACAAAGAATAACTCTGGTATTGATTCTTCATGAAAAAAATCTTTTTTCCTCTTATCACTCTAACTTCTAGATCTGTTCTCCCAATTCTGTGTCACAAAGGCCCAGGAATCAGCTGTGTAAAAAATAATTCTCATTAGACAGTGGAATTGAGGAAAAATTCCTGATAATGAGGGACGGAGTGGTGATGGGCAAGGCTGGGAATACTGATAGAAAAACTATCATCACTACCATGGATTTCAGTTTCTATTGGTCAAAGATTTTGTGACCTTTTAAAAAATTTCCTCCTTACTGCACCTAACACAGAGACTTAAACTTATTAAATGCTCAATAAATATTTCCTAAATAAATTTGATGATTTCGAGATTTTATATAGGGCCATCTTGGAAGGCAGTTTCTGTTTAAGTGGTCACTTCCTAGCTATAGCTATTTTTACATGACCTCTTTTTTTTTGTTATTTATATATATATTTATTTATTTATTTATTTTTATTTTGGTATCATTAATCTACAATTATGTGTGCAACATTATGGTTACTAGACTCCCCACATCATCAAGTCCCCACCACATACCCCATAACAGTCAGTGTCCATACCTCTTGCTCTTAAAATTCATGGCTATGTATTGTTTGATGGATTCCAAAGAACGTGTGGAATAAAAGAAAACTTAAAAATTCAACACAGCCGTCATAATAGTCACACCATCCTACTCAAGTGAAACGTATAAAGTGAATCATGGCAGCCAAAGTGCAAATGTGTTCTGTTAGGAGTGACTTATATCAATCACTACCTTGGCCATTCTTATTTCTTAGTTTCAGAGATAAAAGTACACAATACTTCTTTAGTCCTGTTAGATTTCCAGTATTAATTTGATTGCTACTATTTTCCTGTTTTCCCAAGGATACAATATTCAGGAAAAAAAAACTGTAAGGTTCCATACATATATATCAGTGTCCTTTCTTCTTGAGTATATAAAAATGTGTTTCTTAGTCCCTTTGTATTATTTTCCCCTTCTTTTCAATGAATTCCTGTCATTTTGAAGTTCATCATATTCCATTGGAACTGCCATTTCTTTAGGCTGTTCTAGTACTTTGGAGTATATTTCTACAAAGCATATTCTTGGAAACACCAGTGTCCCCTTTGAGAACCACAAAAGTCTCCTCAGAAACCTTCCTCTCTGATGAATATGTTGCTTAGGCCAGGATATTAAGAAATAGCCTCCTTCTCTTAGCTACTCCCAACTTCAGCAAATGGAAGGGAATTCATACTACAGATGGCCAAGAAATACCTTTACCAGGGTCACTATTTAGCTGGAAGGATTTGCTCATTTATTTATACATTATCCTGTTGTACATCTCATCTCTGTAAGTCACATTAAATCTTTGTGTTTGTATAAATGTGCAGCATACAGTTTGAGAATCAAATTTAAAATTACTCTTGCAACATGAGAAAAAGTGATAGAAGTAGTTTTTATCTTCTGTAATTCAGTATTATGCAGACTTCACTATTTTCAACTGTTAGCTTTATCTCTGAGTTGCATTTTTCCTCAATCAATCTATGTGTATATTCTGTCTCAGTTATACTGAGAGCTTCAAGAGGGCAGGCATTCATTTACAAATATTTTTTATTAACAGACACTGAGGATGCAAAGATAAATAAAAGAGGGCTGCTTTCCTTAAAGAGCTCAACACTCTGGTTGAAGAGAGACACATATAATAACTATGATCTAGTGATATATATTTGCAGATCAAGTGTTAGAGGAATACAGAACAGCTAATTTCCCGAGGGTAGAGCTTGTGAATGCAGATGCAAGTCAAAGGCTCTAAAGAAAAGGGTGAAGTGGGGTGTAGTCTGAAAGGATCAATGATAATTTGCCAACAAGCATGAAGAACATCTTAGGAACAGAAAAACAGCTAACAGAGCAGAGCTAATATAAAAATAAAATGTGGCACTTACATCAAAAAGTTTTGTCTGGCTAAATTTAATGATTTTCTAAAATTAGGGGAATGACACAATCAGACCTATTAGAAAGATACAACTGGTTGCGAGATGGATAGAAAGAGTGCTAGAGGAGGCAGGTCCTGGTGAACAGGTAACTGCCTTATGTTAGGTAAGTGATGACAGAAAGGGTTACAGTGCAGACAGAAAGAAGTGGGATGTTTTGATAAATAGTTAAGAATTAATGGACTGGAAAACAAATTAGAGGAAGAAGAGTTAAAAGAATTGTAAAAATTTTGATTTAAGGTTGCTGGGAAACCCATGCTACCATTATATGAAATCTAGACCATATGAAGAACAGCAGGTTTGGTAATGGGGTCCTACACTGAATTTAGTGTTGTAATGTTGAACTTTAAGATGCTTTTAGGAAATTCATATTATGCTATCCAATAAATCAGGTGACCAGGATTAAATGCCGCAAGGTAGGCTAATAAAACATACATAAGCTATATGTATCCATTATATTTGACCACTAGAATTGATTTGTTTAGAGCTAATTCAAAGAACTAGAGTGGGACTGGATACAAAGAAGTTGAGTATTTTTGTTTTTATGTGGCTGTAGTTGGGAGGAGCTAGTGATGGTACTGGCAAGTCATCCCAGAGTGAAATGGAGCACAGAGCTATAAAGTACAAGATAATCTTGCCCGTCTCTGAATGGCCAGTGTCTAGGTTAGTGCCTATATTTGTGGCAACCCCTCCTGTGAAGAAATGAGCACTGGATAATTAACATACTTCTTCTTAAGGTCAGAAGGAAAATGGTTTAAAAATCTCAGATGAAGGAACAAATTTTAGATGAAGGTGGAAACGTCCTCTGTCCCTGGAGACGTGAAAAAAAAGAGCTGTACAGCATTTAAGTCTAAACTGAGGCTGCAGGAAATGAATAAGCATTGTTATAGATGTTTTACAGTCATTCCAAAGGTAAGTAGAGGGAAGGGAGATGGCTGGATGGAGTTTTGATTGAGCAGAGATGGCAGAAGGATAAGGAGGGATGCTGAGGAAACAGCTATCTTGGTATGATCTGAAAATAGATGTGGTGCAACTTAGAAAGTGGGTTATAGTCAGATAGGTTTGTTAATTTAAACTTTACAGTGAGAGATAGCCAGAATCTCAATTCCCCATATCCCAGACTAGCCAGATGCAAATAATATATGAGAAGGTTCACCAGAGGTAATGTAAGCTTGTTGCACTTGTTAGCATTTTGTCCCAAAATCCTGTGTAGTGTCTTCTCCTCATGACCTGAGTAAGATGAACTTAAATATGTACATCCTCTTTTGCCCCTTCAGCTTAAGACCTTTCTTGGACTCAGGTGGAATGCTATTTGATGCTTCTTTCTCCTGAGTCCCACGTTAGTCTCTGCTTGGTCTTCACTGCCTGTATGTGGTAAACATATGATGAAAAGAGAACACCACCAAGATAAAAGAAGGTAAACTCTCTTTGCTCCTCTACCCCAAGATGTTATCCTTAAAATAACAAAACCACGGATGTCTGTGAGCACTCCATGTTGTTATTGATTCATTTTAAAGTTTTTCAGTGGAGTTAACAGGGAAAGTGCATTTGCAAACCTTGCACATCTTCCACATCAGTGGCTCTCAAGTTGTGGGGGTGAAGGTGGGAGGAAAAAAAGACACCAAAGTAGCATAGACAGTGTTTTCAAAGAGAAGAGAGTGTTTGTGTGTGAATGCATCTATGTGTGTACCTGTAGGGGAGGGAGTGTTGTAAAAAAGTGCAGAGGGTTCTGATAAACACCTGTCTTTCTTCTGATTGAAAATCACTGCCCTGCAGATGAGCAAAAATCACAGGAGGAGTGATAATTGGGACTTATGATTTAAGAGTTGGCTGTTATAAGTGATAAAGTCCAGAAAGTGGGCCACCAGAGTAGAATGGAGGTGAAAATTACTGGAGTCAAAGCCAGGAAAAAGTGAGGCTGGAATGCTAGTAAGTCCACCACAGGATGGCTGAGGCTTTGGATTTCTCCTTTATCACCCATAGCACTTTCTCAAACATCAACTACGTAATGTGTATTCAATAAATACTCTTAGTAGACTGAGTACATTTCAGAAAAATGTATTACTTTTAATATCAATTATGTGAGCATGCAACATTGCTAAATACAAAAGTCATACAAGCTCACGAATGACTTCAGAGACTGCCACTTTAAAGAGCAAAATAGGGCCTATTAAGACATCATAAATCATAAATCATAGATCCTTTCCTGTTATCACTTGATATCTCTACATTTTCTCCCTATTACTACAGACTTACTTTACTCAGAAGCTTTGATGCCCATTAGTTATATTTCCTTACCCATTATTGCTTCTCTGGAGAGAAAGAGCAGTATTATTAACCTTATAAAATAGTGCTTTTCCACTATATCTGCGTAAGACTCAAGTGTAGGGCATTTACAGTGCACAGTTCTGGGAGTATTGCCTAAAATTGAAGGCTGACTGTTACCTATTGGAAAAACATTTTTATGAATTCATAACAATGTATTGGCATAGGATGCTTAGAACTGATAAAATGTAAACTGACAAGTTCATACTTGTTGCAATTGAGTAGAAAAAGAGAGTGTCTTATTTTAAGTTAATTAAACAAAATGAGAAGCATGGAACATAAAAAATCTGAACTATGCTAAATTTACTACATACCAGAAAAATATCTTTTGGGAAATATAACAGAAAAAATAATTCTAATTGAATTTTTTCTTAAGTGCACTTTCTTTGATATAGTGACATCTGTGTCACTACTTATCTGGGTAACCTTGGGAAAGGCAATTCCCCTTTCTGGGACTCAGTTTCTTTCTCTAAAAATGGAGGCTGAACCAGTCTATCTCTAAATGTTCCCTTACAGATAAACATGCTCTTAAATTGGCTTTAGTCTTATGGCATGTGCAGTAGAAATCTCCTTGAAAATAAGGATAGGTTCACATCTTAAGTTTATCACTTATTAGCCTTTTAAACTTGGAAAAATTATACTTTATTGAGCCTTAATTTCCTAATCTGTGAGATGAGGTAATGCTACCTGTTTAATGAAATTGTTTCAGGGTTAAATGGGAGACTCTGTGGTGGGAAGTGATTAACATAAGGTCAGTTGGTTAATAGGCATTTGGTGCTTATTATCAAACCAATGCCTTATTTTTCTGCCCTTTTCTTCTCTCCTTAAAAATTAAATTCCATGTGTAATATTGACTTGCAAGCAAAAGATATTATAATAAAATTTGGAAGATACTGTGAACTTTTGCTGAGCAACATATGTAAGATGTGGACATTATGGAAAGTATATTTTTATCTTCCAGTTTGAGAATCCCTCTGGGTTTGAATATAGCAGACAAAGTAGCAGTAAGAGGTCAAAAATAATTCAAAAGCTCCATATGACTTCACAATTTAGCACTATTATATATTCAAAGACAAGCATGACATGCATTAATAATAGTATATCACACAGGGATATTAAACCCTCCACATATACTCAGCACTAGTTCTAAACTTTACAAACCACATAAAATCAGTTTGGAATTCCACAGTTTTAAGGAGAAAAGAATTTTACTCAGAACTTTACAAATCTATGAGGATAGTAAATGAGGATATTGAAAAAGTGATTTTATGGATTTAAACAGACCACCAGAGGTTGTCTAAAATAGCCTTAAGAACTTCTTTTCCCACTTGTGAGTCTATTAAGAAGTGCATTTGTTTAAATTTTAAGTGGATATTTTGGGCCCTATTGGTTAGATAGAAGTCCTCTAAAATTTAATCTTTCCTCTTTCTATCTTCTGAGATTCATTCTGTTAACATTTTTTTTCTAGTAATATAAGATCGAGGACCAAGTGGTACCCATGCCCTTATCCCACTCATTTGAAATGTACTGTAAAGGGAGATGAGGGCAGACTTACCTTCCACCCTGTATGCAACTACAAAGGAGGTCTGCGTTCCTGGTATGTCCACAGAGATTACCTGTTGAAATGCTGCTTAACCTCCTTCACATGGGACTATATCTAAACCTCAAGGACAGTTAAGTGGGCTCTTTATTGTAAAAGGTCTTCCTATAGTCTGCTATTTGTCCAGTGATTCATAACCCTCTGGCATATTACTGGTTCCTTATTACCACTGATAAATGACTTAGTAATACTGACCGGAGGGATTACACAGCAACTTTCCACATAGGAATTATGATGTCAAAACACAGCAGAGGCCATCAACATTATTAATGAGGATTTTGTCAGCTTCTAATGATTATTATTGTATTAGAAAGCAATTCACACTAATTATTAGTAAAGTTTACAAACATTAAAAAGTGCTTAATAACATCTGGATTTGATAGGGCTGAAAAAGACATGAAAAACACAACACAAGGGATCACTTTTGTGATTGGTGTCCACATGATTGCACGGAGAAATTTTTTTCCATCTTTTGCAGCTCCTCCAAATTTAAATAGTAGCATACAGCATTATGAGAAATTTGATTCCATTTAAGAACTAAATATTCCCAATTCTTTGCATTATCTTGGCTTTCTTTCCCACCTTCCCAATTATCCAAAATCCTCCTAATTTAAAATAAAAACATTTGTTGGGAAAAATTATCTATTTTGAAATAAAACAAATTTGCAGTTTGAATTCTGGCCTGTGCAGACACCAAACAGACTGAATTCAGGTAATATTCACATTAATGGATATTTTTAAATGTCTGTATAATAAAGCAAAGGAGTCTTGATTAATCTGTTTCACTTAATTAATCAACAGTGAATCAAGGGGAAAGACTGAGTTAAAAAGAAAGTGTGTTCTATCCTGTGTACACCATCACCCCATGGAGATGGAAAAAAAGGCAGCCCTTTTATGGAAAAAAAAGGCAGCCCTTTTAAAAATGAGTGGTATAAAAATTCACAGTAACGTACATCATTTTTGTTTTTCATAAGCAATCAGAGAAGGGGCAGTGCTGAGCATCTATATTGTACGATATAAAACTGTAAATAACACAGCAGGGACACACAAATACATAATGCTAAAAACAGTGCTTTCTGGATGGTTCTTTTACTGGGTAAATACTTGGGCCAGAGATATTTAAACTCTGGGGTTCAACCAACCCATTGCAAATAGACACAATTAAATCCTCTGACATTGTGAAGGGCCAGATGCTACAGGAAGAATCGTCATCTAGGTCGGTGCTACTCTCTGCAAGCATTTCATCATATGGTCAAGTGAAAGGACCCATACAAAAATGACATCCAAACACAAGCCACATGGTGTCAACCATTGCTAATGACAGAGGTAGAGAAAAGTCTGTCTGCACCCACAGCCTCTGCCCCCATTTTTAACATGATAATGAGCAGGTTCCTACAATGCAGCACAACCATTTTCTTTTCCCCCTTTTTACTCTTGGAAACAAATGTATTCCAGCCAGGCCTAGAGATTTGAGACATTGTCAGTTGTTGATGAAGATCAAAGTGGGGTGTTAGCTTTCGGATTTTGCTGCTTCCCCCTGGGCTTCCCCACTTTGCTCTGTCGAATTTCGCTGTGCATCTTCTTCACCTTCTGTAAAAGACAATGAAAAAAGGATAAAGACAAAATAAGAAACCATTGTGTACATTTTCCGACTCTCAATGTATCATATTGGAAATTTCAGAAATACTCAAAGTCTGAAATTCTTAGAGAGACAAGTGTATTCTTGGTAATTCCCCATCAAGAAAATAGTATGTTTCAAGGGTTGGCTAATTGTGATTCGGTGGACTTAGAACAGCATGGCTCAAAAGCAAAATAACTGAGGGTCACAGTAGTTGGTATCATCTATGCTGTTGATAAATAGCTGGAAATTTCATGCCCTTATGGCACTTAAATATGGTTTCACGAGTTGCAGAAATCAGAAGGGGAGAGCACATTTACCTGTGTACTCCTGACTGTCTTATTTTAAGAACTATTTTAAAATCACATTTTACATTATTTATAGCACCTGATGATAGCCCAACTGGTTTCTCAGAGGTTTAATTACTTAAAATTAAAAGCAACAGTGGAAGAGGAAAGGACATATGTCAGCTGGTCAGTCCCTTGTCATATAGTTATGATAGATAGCCTCTGGCCAGCCCTTCGAGAACACATGCACAGCTCCAATAAAACCACCCTCATAACTGCACTCTCAGCAGCAATCTCAGCTAGTGATAGAGCAAACAGTGAAATTAAACAACGCTGTCTCTCCATATTAGGTCACTTTACCTTAGTGCAAGCGGCAAGCAAACCTTGATTCAGATTCATCTATTTGCATGTGTTAGTACATTCCTAAGCAACCAGTGTGACTTAGTGGACAAAATATTTTAGGGTGTTGCAATGATGTAAATTATATCAATGTTTGCTAAGAGTTTGTAACAATAATTCAAATGGATAGAGGTAAGTGAGCTGATCCATTCTTTAGATGGAAATGTTGAAAGGTAATTTCTCCTTTACTCTTAAAAAGTACACATAAAACATCTCATTATACACCATACTTGAGGGAAATTAAAAGTTCTTCTAAACAAAAGTCTGTTCTAAAGGGATTCCAAAGGTAAGACCAAACATTATATATCATTTTCATAAACTACTTTTATTATCTAAGCAAGGAACAGGCTCCCAAAATGTGCAGATGGCCTGAATCTGAGATGTGTAGATTAGCATGCAGCAAGAACTTGATAAATAGAAGTACTTGGTAACCAAAGGAATGAAGTCAAATTGAGGCAAATGCAAAACAGTAGAATATTCAAGGATGAACATGGCTGCATACATACAAGATGAGGAAGTTGACTCACATAGGGCTTGGAACTTTCCAAGTGTATGGCAGCACTTCTCAGGCTTAGCATAATGCTACAAACACAAAGCCCTGGCTAAATAGATACTTGCTAACAAATCAAGTTAACCATGGGACAAATATTGTTGATTATAAACTAAAAAGAAGCTAAACACTCAGGAATTATAAAAAGCCCCATACGATTCTCAGCTAGTGATGTTTCATTAGTCATTATATATTTGTCAGTATTGTAGTTATTATTATTTTTAGTTCTTTATACTTAGAATAATACAACCACTGATGTTTATATTTTGCTTAGTTTAGGGCTTTATGATTTCAAAACAAAAATTTTTAAGAGCCTAGGGAAACTGCAATTAACATGTAGGAACCTTTAGAAAAAAAAGACATTTGGGAGCACAAAGAAATTTAAATTTAATTTAATTATTTAAAATTATTTAATAATAATATAATTAATATAAAATTATTTCATTGTATTAATATAAAATACTGAGTTCTTATAAATTATTACAAAATAATATATTCTCTTGTATAAGTCTTAAGACTAATGAGTCTAAATTTCAGTGAAGAAAGAAAAAAATTAAACTCTGAATAAAAATGACCTACTATTGAGTTGTTAGAATTAATACAGATTATTTAAAATAAATATTAATATAACAAAATGTAAATCTTATGAAAGAAATTAGCAAATTCTCAACTGCTGAAAAAAAAATTACTTACTTCATGTCATCAAATTGGATAATTCCCTATATAGCCTTTCTCAGAGCTGCTTTGAGAAGTAAGTAACTCCTGGTGGTAATAATGAAGAAACAAAACCTAAAATATATATAGGTCTATATTTTCCAAGGTGGTGATGTTAAAGTTTTATTTTTAATCTGGTTTTGAAAAGGCCAAACTGTGACCTGCTGACCTACAGCCATTGAGGTACTGTCCCTGGGTATTTTAAGGTAATGTTGTTAAGCTGTGTCAATAACATATACTCTGACTCTGTTTTCCAGTAACTGGAAGGCTTTGCCACAAAAATTCTAATAGCAAAAAAGTATTGAGTGGTTACCATGACTCAGAAACTAAGTGCTTTTTTCATATGAATAACACTGTAGTTCTTTAATCATGAACTCCTTTTTACTTTGAAAGGTTATTTTTTTGTAGTTTTCTCAAGGGAAATACATTCAGCTTTGGTATTTGCAAAAGCTACAGATGTAATAACTATCAGGATTCATTCACATACTCAGAAGTACTGTGATATAGCAAACTTGCTTTACTTTTTCATGGATAAAGTTAGACTCCTTGGAAAGAGTTTGAGGCCCAATAATAAGATAAACTTTTCACAAATCCATTTTATCATCACAGGAAAACAAAAACTCTTTATCTAAGACTTACTTATGTCTACATAAATTCTAGAACTTTATATTATAGAGATTAGGATTTTAAAAACCCATGTGTTTTAAAATTGATTGCATTAGTAAAATCATATTAAGTCCTCTATATTTGCATGGAAAAACCCTGTGAAAAGTCATTGAAAACAAGTGGGAATGATTAATATAGCCTCTGATTTTTAAAATCTTGCTTTAGACTGTTTATAACTCTATTAGGTTACTTTCAAAGGTGGTTTTTCATGCCTGCCTCCTATTTAGTGAAATCCTGCAAATCAATCCAGGTTCATAGAGAGATGTGTATCAAATGACTCACCTGTCTTGTTGATATCAAGACCTGCTAATTTCAAGGCTAATTCATTGCTGTTGCCACTTGCAGAGGAAACCAGGATATCATGTATTGCATTTCTTCTACCTGTTCTTCCTGAAGCAATAAAATCTGCATATGTAGTTTCCACATCAGTCATTGCTAACAAATATCCACATAGCAGGGACTACAAAAGAGAGGAGAATTTATAGGTAAATATAATATTGGTCAATGGTAAACATTTAACAAATACGCCTGTTAAATTACTGCTCCACAATATGAATGTGAAGTAATTGTCTTGCTTACGTGTCAACAAAGTAAGTTATGCTTTGGTTTTTGATCCAAGGTCAGATAACTTTTTGTGTAAAGGGCCTGACAGTAAATATTTTAGGCTTTGAGGGCCATGAGGTCTCTATCCCAACTTCTCAACTCTGGTTATTGTGTAAAAGCAGTCAAAGTTAAGCAAATATAATAAACAAATTGTATTTATAAAAATAGTCATAAGCCAGGTTTGGCCTCCATACCACAGTCTTCAGACACTGGTTTAGATCATAATTTCTCTTCCTGTAATACCATTTTAGTCAATCTTCAACTTGACATTAGTAGCAAATCAAGGTGCGGGTAGGGTAGAATTGGTTCCTCTTAGAGGTAAGCAGTAAGCAAGTGCATTGTCTGCAGAGTCTAACAATAACAAAATTGACCAACACCCAGATTTTCTTTTTAATGTCACCATGCACCAGTATTCTAACCAAGGTCAGCAATCAAATGCTGCTCCCAGTCCAGGACGAAAACTCCCTTGTGGCCCCCTTAGGTAAGTCATCACTTGAAAGGATTAAGTCTTTCTTGACTGAATCTTCAAAATAAAATTTTCAGAGTTACAAAGGAGTCAATGAAAGTGCGTTTTCCTAAACACACTTGGGATACACATACTTAAAGACTTAATGAAGAAAAATATTTTCAAGGTAAAATATGAGTTATGTGTGTTAACAAGGTCACGAAATGCAAATCTTACATTCTGTGTTTAAATTTATATCCTTCCCTGAAGGTCAAGAGAAGGGTGAATGCTAAGATACGAGTAACAAATTTCTGCCTGGTTAATTTGTTTAAACAGAACTTTAAAATACAACTTCCCTCCTATTTCTAAACATTTCAATTACATTTAACTGTAGTTTAAAAACTCATTCCGATAATCAAGATAAACTAGTTTTTATAAGAAATACTAAGAAAGCTAAAATGGTGGAACCAATATATCATCAGGGGTAAACACTAGCACTGAAATAACTTGATGCCATTCACAGTGCACTTTAGGATGGCAGCCAGTAGCACATTCTTTAGGCTTAGTTCTTTTTCCAGTGCATGTTGAAGAGAGAGCTGTTAATTCAACCTGCAGAAAACTTTTATATTATCTATTCTTTGGGAGGAAGCTGAAACAGGAAAGAGGAATACCATAATACAAGTTTTGAAATAGAAAATATATGTATACTGTATGTTTTACTGTGGCTATATAATGGATAAAATTGGTTTCTAGTCACTTGACTATATCTACCATTCTTTTTTAAGGTGATAGGATTTAATGCTATCATTTTATTTAAAATTCCAAAATGCTCCTCAGAAGGTTCTGGGTTCAGTCCTGTCTCTAGCATTGGGTGATGGAGTAACTTTTGGAAAACATTTGACTACCTGGTCTTTCATTTTATAATAAGTGGGACAGCTGGATGACCTGATCATTAATGACACTTCAAGTGAAGGTGTAAAAACAATGATCAGTCAACACTTTCTCATTTTAAACTCTTGAATTTCAAAATCCTCTTCTGTGGCTGTAGCCACTTGTTTTTCTTTTCCTCTTACTCTTAATAAATCTGTTATTCACACTGGTTGTACCTTTAATTCCTTTAACCATTTTTATTTTAATGTCCTCTAGGTCCAGTCTGGATTAATTGCCCATCACTTCATATAGCTTCTTATCATCAAGAAGTTCCCTTTATCAGTTGTCACCTCAACTTTCCTAAGTCTCACCTGGGAAAATAGCATGGTGCATTTTTTCTGATCTTACTACTGGGTGGTTGAAAGTTACCAGAAAAAGTCATAAAATTGTGCCAATTGGCTCAACTAGAAAATTTTTACTCTATTATTAGTATATGCCCTGAGTTGTTTGGAAATTCTTTTGTTCACCTCTAGTTGACTCTTGCTTATGTTTTTCTCTGTGGGAAGGATTCCAGACATTTTCCAGTTCACACAACTGGATAACCACTTGCCTTACGAGATGACTTTGCATCTTCCTTCTCTGAGAAGATAAAGGAAAAGGTCTCTTAAATTTCTTTCTAACACATTTCTCTGTAAATCACTATTCTTTCTTTTCTAGATGAATTAACCTTTCTTTTCAAAGAATGCTATTGATTCTATTTCCTATCACTTTGTATAGAACTTTCCTCCATCATTATATTTTTTTCCCTCAATTATTTGAATCTCCTTTCTCCTCTGGATTTTTCAAGTTTATAAGCATGTTCAAGTCTTCTGTTAATAAAGAAAATGAACAAGCAATTCAACCAAATAGGCTTTCCTCAACTTTCATGCATCTTTGCACTACCATCTCTTTCCTTCATTAAACTCAGAAAGGTCCAGCTACTTTTATTTTCTCACTTTCTTTGAACAGACCTTGAGAGTTTTTATATTCCATTGGCATTTATGTAGTAAATTTTATGAAGACTACTTTCTTACAGATCACCAAAATGATCTGTATTAATATTGACTGCTTAATATTAAAGTTTTTTTGTGAGTGTCCACCTTGTTTGAGCTCCCTACAGTACATAACACTCCCAGTTACACTTTCCTTGAATGTATCCCCTAGCACATATAGCAAGGTATAGAGGCAAGGTTACTATAGGACATAGACCTATCTGTATTTGAATCTAAGTTTTCCATTTCCTCATTATGCTATGTCTGATCTCTCTACTAGGTTCTTCATCTATAAATTATGATACATATACTTAGTTCTCAAGGTGGCTATAAGAATTTATTTGGATTATGTATCTAAAGAGCCTACTGTAATGCTTAGCACATGGTGGTCAGGTGCTGATAAAAAAGCTAGCTGTAACTTTCTTAGCTCCATGATACCTTACTATCCAGGTTGCATCCTATTTGACCTTAGTATGCTTCAAGATTTCTCTTCTTAGGGTCATTTGCTGAAATAAGAGCACATTTTGCTGGAATTTAGGATCAGTCCTTGACATTCTTTACTTTCTGACATGAATAACTCATCTAATTCCATGGCTTCTAACTGCTCAAGAACAACTACCTGCTGAATAGGTATTTCTACTTGGTTCCGTACAAACATTTCAAATTCAGTAACGCAAAATAAGACCACCACAAAACACACAAATAAAGAAAACTGGCCTCATAAATATGCTATGTTGGAGCATAGTTTTACTAATTTATCTCGCCTGATATCCATGTCTAATCACTTGCCAGGTCATGTTGATTTTTATTTGATGTCACTCATATTTATTCCCTGTAAAACAGGAAAAGCTCTTACCAGAATTACTGCTGAGTTTTTCCAGAATCTGTAAAGAACCCACTTTGGCTGCCTTAACTTCAGCTTTTCACTCTGATACTTGGTATGTTGCAGAATATTGCTCAGTATTTTTCCAAAGCTTCTCTGCTGGTATATTTGCTAAAGTCTGTTATTCCACCTGGAATGCCTTCTCGTAAGAAACTTGCTTGTTGAAATGGATTTACCCCTCAAAATTCAGCTAAATGCCACCTTTTCTTATTTATGTCTTCTTTTTCCTGTCTCTTAGGTAGCCCTCGCACTTGTCCTTGTACAGTGCACTTAAATTCTAATGAGAATTATGGTTACCTCTCCTCGAGACAGATCACTAGCTCTGACAGACAGGAACTGCATTTTGTTACTGTTTTAATTACATACACTTCTTAGCAGAGTCCTTTGCACACAGTCAATGCTAATTAAAAATATGTTGAACAGAACTAAACAATAAGATACATATTAATCATCTTTCATTAGTAGCCACAGAGAACTTTCCTATTCCCTAGTTATACTAAATTACCAAATCCTAAAACTCCAGATGTTTTTACAGGTGAAGAATCTGAGGACCAGACAGTTCAAGTGACCTGACCATCTTCACATAGTTAATTACGTGTCAGGAATGAAAGTCTGCAAAGTCCCAGACCACTCTCTTTGCTTTACCATGTTGTCTGTCTGTGACTAACGTTTTTTACCTTGGAGTAATTCAGTGCTATTAATTATAAAGATATTTTCATTATTTCATTACCTAATCCACCCCCAGTATTTAGTCTCTATATTACTTTAAAGATTTCGAAACAGACATGAACATAAACTTAGCAAAAGTATCTCATAGAAATTTAGGGGGAAGTGGAGTTACAGGAATAAGCTCATCTCACAATCATTGTTACCATCCTTCACTCACTCTCTCAATGGCCTTTTAAAACACAGGTTTTTAAAGAGCACAACTGCTATCTTTCATCTGATAACAATGCTATGAAGTAGGAAAAAATATCCTATTTAAAGGTGAAGAAAATAGGTCTCAAAGATTTTAAGTGACTGTTAAACAATACACAGAACTATGACTTAAACTCATGTCTGTGGCTTTTGCATAAAGATCACTGTGTTTTGCAATAAAGATCCTTGGTTTTTTTGTCACTATCATTTTTCTATGTAGACTCTTATAATACGTGTTGATGCCAGGGTTTACATACAATTCACTTTACTGACAATAGTTTTAAGGAGATATGAATTATCAAGAATGAGACAGAAAATAGTGGTGATATTGTCCGCGAGAAGATATGAATTAAAAGGAAAAGTACTATGTTATGATTTATACATTTGGGAATGTTTAAAAGATCCTGGTGGTAATTCTACTTATAAAAGGGGGGCCAACAACTTAATCTGAACTTTCACTTAGTGTACTACTGAATAACAAGCACATGGAAGAAGAAACAGGGTTATGAAAGATGTAAATGTATATTGTGTTCACCTTTAAAATGTGTATATGTAGCTTTCAACTGGATTGAGTAAAAGACAATAATGATGATTGTGAGAAGAGATTATTCCTGTAAACTTCTCCTCCCCTCAAGCATTTATGAAATATATTTGCTAGATTTATGTGCACCCAGTCTTAAACCTTTAAAGTAACACAGAAACTAAGTATACTGAGAATTCAATTATGGTAGCCATTATAATTATTATTATAATAATAGTTACTATAAAAGTAGTATTTCATTTTTATTACATTTTCCTTCCCACATGACAGACTTATTTTTCAGTAAAAAGACAATAACTGACAAATAGCACAAACCTAAATATATGAAGAATGCAATTATATTTTTAAAATACATAAATGCTGTGAACTATATTTTTTTCTCTCCAAGATTATTGTTCTTTTAGTGAATTCCCATTAGGTGCTCAAAAATAGTTATTTTTACATGTATGGCAGCTATATTATTTTTCTTCCAGTTGAACACTCAGAAACAGCTCTTCAATTTAGGAGTATGACTACCAGAGATGGGAAGTATCTTTTACACCAAATATACCACTGTACGGTGGTGACTTGTAGTTTTGTTTAGAAATTCTGGGAAAACTGTTGCCAAATGATTTTGTCTGATATTCACTAAAAAGTGAAAAAAAAAGCTTTAAAAAAAGTCTAAAAAATATCAGCAGCTGGTAGAGTTTTAATAGAGTAGAAATTAGCACACATTCTGGCCTTATAAAAATAAACTAATTAGTGTAAAACCTGAATAATTTACCAGAAGTGAGCTTTATTCTTCACTAGTTTCCTGTTTATGATGCTATAATCAGAATTTTCTAGACATGACAAAATTGTAGTATTAGATATAAACTAGATATAAGGGTGTTTTTTCTTTTCATCCAGTTATTCAAAAGAGCAATTATACAAATATTCAAAGTCTGATTAGACAAGGCAAAAATGCATTTTATTTCCTAAGTACTATGCCATTTATAGTTAAATTTTAAAACACAAATCTCTATTGATAGAAAAAAATCCAGTGAAAATTCATGAACTAAGTTATAAGCTTGCTCTTTCATTTTCCCCTTCTTAAAAAAGCCTCACTTTCTCAGTCTTAACAAAAGCAGCAGTATATTGCTATTCTAAAAATTCTTCATTTGTATAATGGATTTCTAAACTGAGATTCATGATTCATGTTGGTCTTTTCCTTGTTTATCCTCTTTACTTTCTAAAATATCATATACACAAATTATTGAGAAAATAAACCAGAAGATTTTACCCTAGTAGAATTTACAGATTTAGATATATTGCAAGAGTCTAAGAAAAATATGTACTTACGTCTCCTATATTAAACAAATTGAAGCATTCCACATAGATGTATCCTAAAAGAAGTTGGGCCTATGAGGCCGCTAAAGTGATTTTTATAGTGACACTGAGTCATGAGCCAAATGGTGACTAGATAGCATGCTAATTTTACTCCTGTAAATGGGGACACATGAAATAAGACTCAGACTTGGAAGAAAGAATGGAGAGAATGCCATCAGTAGGCACTAAAATATTCTCTCTAATATGAATGGTATGATTTCTTTTGAGTTAAATAGAAGGAAAATTCTTCACTCCATTATTATACGTGCAATTATACAACTTCTCAGTTGTTACCTTATGAAATAATGTGAAGTGTGTTAAACGCCTTTGAGTAGTTTACTATATGCTTAGGTTTTGGCCTACATTAATATTTTTGAAATGTTCTGGTCTCAGATATCCATTACATTCTCAAAAATTATTGAGAACTCCCATAAGCTTTTGCTTATGTGGTTATATCTGCCAATATTTACCATATGAAAAACTAAAACTGAAAAAAATTTAAATATTTATCAATTCACTTAAGACATAAATAAACCCATAACATATTTCCATAAATAATGTTTTTAATGAAATGAAATATATTTTCTAAAGCAAAAAAAAAGTGACAAGAATGGCATTGTTTTACATTTTGAAGTTCTCTAGCTAAATTTTGCAAATGTCTGGCTTAATAAAGACATCTGGTTTCTCCAATCTGCTTCTGCATTCAATCTTTCTCAATATGTTGTTGTAGTTGAAGTGTATGAAGAAAATCTGGCCTCACACAGATTTTTTTAGTTGGGAAAGTGAGGAGAATTTTAATAGCCTTTTCATATAATTATGGATTTTTAATATTTTTGCAATATATAATCTAAAACCATATCAATATGCTTTCCATACTCTTTTATTAAATTATATTGTCTACTTCATACTTCAAATGGATATTTTGCACATGCATATACATATTTTTTAAATCATGCATTGGTCATCTGGAAAATACTTGTTCAACTGGGTAATGTAAAATTTCCAAATTGTACCATACTTCATTATACAGTATCACATTTGTTAGTAATGCTACCTAGCTCATCAGAAGTCTTTTAAGAATTGGGAAACTGACAAGTTCATAGGGGCAGAAAATAAGTCTTCCAAAACTGTAATTTTTGTTTGAAAGCTCAGATTTTGTCATTGGCAACAGATATAGTTGGAGTTTGCTTCCTTTGAAATGACAAGCTCACTTTGTTCATTTTCAAGAAAATCTCTGCCAAATATCCAAGTTTGAAGAACCAGTTTGCCTGTCAGTTGTTCTTTCAAGTAAAAATAGTAATTTATGGAAAAAAAATTGGCTAGTTCTCTCAACCCAAATAGTTCCTCAGGTCCTTTACTTGAGACAATTATGCACTTCAGCATTTGGCAGGGTGCTTCATGTGACTCCCCATTTCACCACACAGAGTATTAAAGAGACCTGTACTCAAGGACACAGATTTGACAGAATTAAATATTTTTCTAATGCTTCATCAAGTACATTCTTAGGTAAGTCTTGCATTTTGAAAATGCTGAGTATGTGGTAGTGAAGAATACCAGGGTTACTAGCAGAGTTTTGGTGCCACTGACGTTATTAGCATCATATAAGGTGGCAGAACGTTTTCCCACCATGGTTTTGCACCATTAGTGCAAATGTCAGCCAAGTGAAAAAGGCATATAATGTCAGTGTTATTATGAAACTATTCTGAATGTGAACTTACTGAAAGTATCTCAGGGACTGACTGGAAGTTTTGGGGACATGCAGGAGCCCAGGATTCAATTTTTGAGAACCACTGATCTACATGGTAACAGGAAGCTATGCAACAGACACTAAAAATTACAGAAATGACTCTTGTAAAGAACTTAACAAAACCAACTTTTGATTCCTAAAATACTCTGGGAATATCAGCTGCTCTATTTTCATGCTAAGTACTATCCATATTTTCCTCTTTTCATTTTCAGTTTAAGGGTACTATTTATCTAATTCAAGCTTAAAAGCAATCTAGTAGCTTTTCTTTTTTGAAATAGGCATATTTTCATATTTTTACTAAATTCATAACCTAATCAATTGTATCATTAGTTAATTTCTTCTCTAAAACTTCCTTTAGCTCAGATTCAAATCCTTTTATTTTCTTTCCACAATGCTTAACAAATCAAAGCTTTATAATGAGTAATTAAATTCAAAAGTGTTATAAAGTGAGAAGTACAGACTATCTTCTTTAGGAAATATTTTCACTGTCTTATTAGGCACAAACGACCTCAAAGCTGCTCCTGAGTACCTTTGCTCATTTCTAGCCGATCTCTGTTCACCATCCCTAACAATAGCAATTTATTTATTTTTATTTTGTCTTTTAACAACAAGTCTTACTTACAATTCATTTTCTTACTCTCCAGAGAAAATCTTCCATAATAACTTTATGGAGAAGATCAAGGTCATCATACATAAATTTCCTCAGTTCCTCTTTCTTCTTATTCTCACATCAAAATATCCATTCTCTTTAGTCAAGAGTCCTTTTGCCCAACAGCAATCAATCCTAGACAGGTGCTCTTGATTCTATCTTCTCTCTCATTATTGTTTCTTCAATTCTGCCCTGTGCTTCTGGAGTCTCTTTTCTTCCCTATTTCTCCAGTGCCTATAAAATTGCTTACAATTTACTTGTTATAAAATACATTTCATCTTCTAACTTTGTATGGTCTTTGAGACACCTGTTTGACTTTCATTTGCTCCCAAATTTACAAGAAAAGAGGTAGATACTAATTTTTCCTGTTTCCTTTACCTTGCTTTATTTTTATTTCCTTTGCAACTTGGTTTACACATCCATCAATTTACTAGAATTGTTTTCCCAAAGAAAAAACATTACAGATTAATCACAAAATTGAATGGACTTTTCACAATAATCATCTATATCAAATTTAGTGTATACCATTTTACATTGCTATTCATCTCTTCTCGAAATACTTTTTCTCCCTTGGCTACCACAGTGACTCTACTCTTGGTTCCCCAATAATCTTCTTGTATTTTTTCTTGCTCTTTCCTCCAAGTGAAGGAAACTTATTCAATAATATTTATTCTCTTTTTTGTTCTTTATGATCTGTTTGATAATTCCATTTACTTTCATCTAATAGTCTTAACTTCCACCTGTATATAGATGTCTATAAAAATTATAATTTGGGGGGCTAATATTTTTCTGAACTGTAGCTTGAGAGTTTTTATTGCCTACTAAATATTCCACCATGGTTGCCCTTAAAAACTCAAATTTAGTAAGTTCAAATTCAGTAAGTTGCAGGAATCTCTTTGCTGCATCACTGCCTATACCCTTACAACTATTCATTCTCATTATTTTAGTGCATATTACCACTATTTTCTCAGGCACCTATGATAGAAATCTTAGAATTGTCTTCAATTACTCCATTTCACTAATTCTTTACATCCAATCATTTTTCAAATCTCATTATTTTAATTCTATCCATTCAACATCTCTTTAGCATTCTTCATTTCCATTCTTTCTCTGGTTACTAACTTCATCACTTCTTTCTTGACTATTGCAGTTGTAGGCTATTTATTTATCTAAAATGATTAACCCTTTATACTATCACCACAATTAATTTTATAAAACATAAACCACTCAAAAATCTTCAGTGGCTCCTGGGAACCACAAAACATAATTCAATTTTTTGGATGGCCCTAGAGTTTAAAGCCAGCTTACCTTAGTAGCCTCTTTCCCTATACTATCTCTCCTATGCATACTAAGGTTCAATCATAGCTAACATTTGGAGTATCTCTGTTGTTCTTATTGTTTTTCTTACACTGTTTTCTCAACTTAGAATGCCCTGACAACAAAATTCTCCTCATAATTCAAACCCAGTTTATAAGCCATATCACATCCTCATCTCCAGGTATAATGAATAAGTTCATTATAGTGTTTATTTACTTTAGCACTATGAATTATTTTCATATTGCTCTTCTCCTTGTATTTTCTGTGAGATCTGAGTTTTGCTTTTTGAGTTCCTTACAATGCTTGGCACAAGATTTTCTATGTTGTTGTTACATCTACAAAAGGTATTTTGCAGATTTGCTTTTAATCATCTTATTCAAGATCTTTTTTAGTTAGGTAAATTTGTGAAGGTTATATCATTGTCAATAGTAAAAGTAGGCTGAGAAAGCATGTTTCCTTATTTTTATTCAGTTCATTTTCCTGTCTTATAAGACTCTTCATCAGTTTAAGGTGATTAACTATAATCACCTCCTTGAATACACTTTTTCTTCTGTATATTTTTAATTATAAGAGGATTTAAAAAATAATAGCAACAAAAAGTACTCTAGAATTCCTTATAATCTCTCCCATTTTCACTTTATTCAGGGCTGTCTCTCTTTAAGTTTTTTTATAAAATATATATGACTAAATTAGCAAATTAATGCATGGAATGATTTATTCTGTTCTCTTATTAGGACTTTTGACATTATTTATTTAGTATTTCAAAGGGCTTATAAATCATTTATTAGCTAATATTTGCAACATCCCTGCTGAGCCAGTCAGTTAGTTGAAGAAGTACTGCTGGTTGGCAAGTGACAAGTAATATTACTTGCACATAAACAGATGAAGAAATGAAAGCAGAGAGTGGTTAATCGACTTGACCATGTCTTGCACAGCCAGTGGTAGTACTGATGTCAGAATGGGCATCTGGAGTTACTCACATAGAAATCACAAAAGCCTTAAGACCCTGGAGCTGATGCTGTTCTGAGATAACACTTTCTAAATCCTTTGTCTTGTCCTTTCCTTTTTTGACTCTGTATGAGTGTAAGGAGGAAATATACTTTTAAAATCTATGCCTTCTCATTAAACTAAGGCTATTTTTTACATCAAGTAAATATTTAGAAAGGATGTTAGAACACACACATTTCTTCTCAAATAATTTGCTGTTAACTTTTCCACTTCAAAATCACAATGAAAGGTCAAATAACACTTAGTAGTATTTTCTGGTCTGTTCTAAGCTGTAGAATGACCATAAGAACAACAAAACAGCTATTGTTTACAGCAACAAAAATACTAAATATTTCCTACATATGACACTTAGATGTTTATGTGAATTATATAATTTAGGTTTCTCAACAACTTCATCAAATAAGTATTGCCTTTATTTCGGTTTTGAAAACAAAATAACAAAGTTTTAGAAATATTATGTCATGGAACTGGTAGGTTATTTAACCACTTACAAAAACTAGTAGCCATTTTCCAACATTTGTTTTGGAGCATACTAAGCTTCATTTTTTTTGATGTTTTGCCATTGATATTCCTTTTTCACTATGTAAATACCACACATACTGTTTTGAGACATTACTGTGTAGGGTGATATTTTACTGCCATCCCTATCTGGCTTTTTAATATTATCATCTGCACATATAACATCATGCACTACCATCTCTGCCTTGATTTCTGTATTTTTTCTATAGACACTTTGCATTCCAACTCCCATATATCTGACCTATTTATCCAGATGGTCCTCATCTTCAAACACCTCACTCTCAGGGCTGTTCATCCCTGTGAGGTAAAAAGCACATGCACTAAGGACTACCAGTTTGAGAGGACTTAAAAAATTATTTGGCACCTGTAAAAATTGTTCCAAAATAAGAAAAGATAAGATTAAAAACTTGTTTAATGAATATTTTCAACACGAATATTAGTACAACTCATCAACTGCAGTGTTACTCAGCTCTCATATACTTAGTTGCCTATAAATTACATTGACTGTGTGATTTGGGTACATTTTAATACATTTGATAAAACGTGGTATGAAGCTGCCAAAAATACAATTGCCTAGAACTGAGGAAGGTTAGAAGTGACTTCTATTAGAAGGCTGGGCAGAGATGCTGAGGCTGGAGAGTGAGAGCAGGTACACATCAGAGAGAGCTGTCTGGTACAGGAAAGCCAAGAATTCATGACTTACTGAGTGTGGAGCAGAAAATAGGGGACACTAAGATGAAATCCCCAGATTGCTCCTAGATTTTTAATTTGTATGAATGACAGGACGGTATTCTTTGGTGACGATTAAAGGAACAGCAATAGCAGCAAAAGTCTAAGAATAGCATTTTAACAAATCACAGTTTAAAGTACATCTGGCATTCTTTTCCTTTCTGAATGAATGAAAATGCATTAATTAAAAACACACACATTCACACACATGCTAATATCTACTCTTCTGCAATCAAGTAGTTTGTACACAGTGTCTAAATATCTATTCCAATATGTCACTTTTCAGCCAAAAAGAAAATCAGTTGCTGTAACTGTTTCAACATATTTTAAACACATGTATAATCATAGCCAGTATATCTGCATTGCAGATACTAGCTTCCTACATAATATTTAATATCTCCCTTTATTGAAAATGTCATTAATCAAATTAATGATTTTTCTTTATTTGTGAATGTTAGAATTATTGATTAATCTCTGTATTTATGGAATAATCTTTAGCACAATGTTTAATACTTTTCTTCTCTACCATCATTATATGTTATTTTAAAGATTCTCCAGACATTCACTTTAAGTGAGATTTTCAGCCTTTTCAGCCTTTTTTGAAGTCAGAAGGATAAGCTCTAGAGAGAAAAGGGAATGTTAAAGAACAGCAATATGAATTAAACAAATTTAAGTAATTAAGAAAATATGAATCTTGCCACTGAAAAAAATATATATATTAATATTTATGTAAGATAAATGGGTATGTAAATCAATAGATGCTTTAAAAATGAGATAATGCACTGAACAAAATATCTTAAAACATGAATTAAGAGATATGGTAAAATCACTATATGAATAAAATAAGAAAATTTTTATAAGCTGAGAAGAAAAATAATAAATGCAGTTTCATCCAGGAGACAAGTTGTTATTTGGAAAACCTCCTGACATTTTGTAGATTATCAAAATCACTTTACTATCAATATTGAGCACCTCTACTATCAACTCTATTATCAGTATTGGAATTTATGATTATAACTATTTCAATATCAGGAGAATTCAGGAAACTATTTAAAGTGCTAAACATTGGTTTTAAGAAGTAAAAGAACAACTCATCTGATGAAGAAATTACAATGAACTGAGAAATTAAAAGCTCTTAGAGATAAGTCACTGCATACAATACAAACTACCTGATGGTGGAGACTTTCCATTTTCCTTGTCTGCCTTCCAAAATATCAGAAAAAGGTTACATACATAGTGCAGAGTACAAAGTAAGTATTTAACAAATAAAAATTCTTGAATTCATTATTTTGTGGCAAAAATTTCTTTTGTACTGACATAACTAGAAGATTGTCATTTCAGCACTATAAATTATTAATGTTTTTATCTAATTCCCATAATGTTTATATCAACCAAAATTTGAGTGATAATTAGAAGACTTCAGGCTTATCATATCTTCTAGGCTTACATTTTTGCATATCACTTCATTAACTCACATCAACTTCTGATATTTTTATAGCACAACCAGAGAGTATAAAAACACTTAGAACAAGCACTTATCAAAGGACTTTAAATAAACTGGGTCTCAGATATGAAATTAGAGCCATGCTTGTTACTAATATCTAAGTGCTTCATGTGAAGACACTTTCCATCCTGCTGCTTGTCATCTAGGGTGACTTTTAAACTTACAAATAGCTGGTTACCATTGTCATGTCTGATTTTTGTCTAAATGATAATTTTTTGATTTGAGAACTTTAGTTTGCTCATTGAAAAAGCAGCGCATTCAATAGCAAATGTGTGTATGTGTGTGAACATGTGCATATGCACATGCACACACATTCTCTAGTGACTTTGAAAATTGAGGGATGGGGTTAATCATAACTATTGAGTTTAAATGTCATTTATCAATTTATTAAAGTGCAAGCAATCAGGAAAATAATATTTTTTATTTATTAAAAAATGCCTTGTAGGAATCTTTAGGAAATTAATAAAATGTTAGAACACAAAAATCTTACTGCTTTGCTTACTCCCCAGTCTGTGGCAATACAAACAATAGAAATGAACCTGGAATTTAAATTAAGGCAGGCTATGTCATATTAGGTATAGGCAAATATTATCTAACTTGCCATTCTTTTTTTTTTAATCAAATCACATTTCTGTTCTTTTTCCCCTTTCTCCACCCCACCTACCTTTAAGGTATGTCCACTCTAACCCGACCTTCTTGCCCTCAACACTTACCTCCCCTACTAAAATGTTTCTGTACTTGTACTTGTTATTATATAATAGTTCAACATTAAAAGATTATAAATTCAGGCAGAGGTGTTTCAAGAGGAAGGAAAATGCCATTACACATTTTAAACATAGAAATATCATTTCAAAAACTGAGCTACAAAACAGCAAAATTAAAAAAAATAATTACAGCTGAAGTTTGCAGATATTATTATTGTCCCTCTTAAAGAAGCAAGAGGAATAAAGCATAGAAGGAATGTGATGTTGAGGGCAACGAAAATAAGCATTTATGGTTATCTATTAATGCCATGTTCAATGGATTTAGAAAACAGAGGTTTAAATGCCATCATTATTACTTGTTTGCCATTTGATGCTGGGAAAATATGTTTAATTTCATTAGGCTTTAGTTTTCATGCCTTCAATATGTGGGTTTCCAGACTAAGAGAAAATATTTCAAATCTTTTCTAGGTCTGAGAGTCGCTGCCCTTAGTGTCCATGTGCCCTTTATAAAGGCCAAATTTTCACAAAAGACAGTATTCTTCTAAAAGCCTTTAGAGAAAGGAAAAGCTATATTTAGAAAGTCCATTCAGTGTCCAGGGTTGTTCTCAAGTCTTACTGCTATTTATAACCATGTGTAGCACAGGAGAACAACTCATGTGTTTTAAATAATAATTGCCCAGGTTTCTTGGAGTTAAAGAGTTTTTTTCATTATTCTAAGTGTCAAGGAATTGTTGAAAACAGGAATTGTTTTAATTTACTTACTGATTTGCCCAGTTGTCACTTGGCTTGACATGAAATTGATATACAACATTTCCGTTTGGATGTATAGTCTACATGCAACTATTTTGAGTTCCTGAGTGTGAGTGTTCCTTACAGATTTTTTTCTCTTATGAATTTCATGCCAATTTACTCCAGTTAAATGCAGGCAGAAATTTATAAATTTCTCCGTAACTTACTTTCATTCTTATGAATCTTGTTGATTTCATTTTAATACAGAAGACTTTATCAAATTCATAGACATTGTTAGAGTAAAAAACAAAATAAAAGCATTAGGGGAAAAAAACCTCAAATAAAAAAGGACATACTGCCAGAATTATATGATATTAGCACAAACAGACTGACAAGCTGACTAACATTGTAAACTGAGCTTTTAACTCTGCTAGTCATGAGGAGAGGGAGAATTACCTGAGTCAGGGGTCTTTTCCTTTTTGTTTGTAATTTTTTTAAACAAACTCAACATTTACAGAAATGACAATAAAGATAACTTATTTCTGAAACGATTTAAGAGTAATGCACTATTGCCCCCAAATTCTTCAGCATTTCCTACATATATCTAAATATAATTATGAAAATCAGAAAACACTGACACCTCACTACACTGCTCTCTAAATCATAAGCCCCTTTTAAGTTCTGTTAATTATCCCAATCTTGTCCTTCATAATAAAAGGATCAGTCCAGAATAACATGTTGCATTTAGTGGTCTTCTTTAGTTTTTTAATTTGGAAGTTTTTCTTGGGTTTTCTTTGAATTTCATGACTGAAAATTTCAAAGATTACAAATCAGTTATTTTGTAGGATATAGTTGGTTGTTTGTCTCGTGATAGATTCAGGATATGTGTAGTTGGCAGGAATATCATAGTAGTGAAGCTCTGTTCTCCTTGCATCCTATCAAATAATTTTGGCAGACTTACTGGGATATTAAATACCCTTACTAGGATATTAATTTTAATCATTTGATTAAGGGGTGTTATCCAGTCTTCTCCACTGTATTTTTTTTTCTCTTTCATCATTAACTAGTTTTGTGGTAAGGTATATTGTGATTATGTAAATATACTGTTCCTCATCAAACTCATAATTTATTCAATTAAATTATTGGTGTCAGTATGAATAAGTAGACTCCTATTTTTTTCAATCGACTATAATCTATTTTTATCAATATTTATTTTGAGGCTTAGATTGTTCAAGATTTGCCTGTAGGAAACCACTTCAATTTGGCTTATATATCCTTTGATGCTTTTCCATTGTTCTTTGATATCTTCCTTACTTATTATGGAAATATTGAAACAACAATATCTTCTATGATCATCTTATACTTACCTTGACCTAGCTCTGGAATCTCCCATTTCTCCAAAGAAGCTTTAGTTCCTTCATTTGGGAAACTATGTTTAGACCAAGATCTGGACACTAGGTGTATCCACTGCTATTGGGAAGTAATGGCCATGGGTACTCTTGATAGATAGCACTAGAGGATTTATGTACACAGACACATAGGAAAACACATATTCATAAACATACATATTATATTTATTTCTGTATCTCCCTATATATTGAAAATCATGAGTTCACATTAATGTCCCCCATTATATTCTATTCAGCACCACAGAGTTCATTCTAGTTTTTGCCTTTTCATATTTTAACTTCCTTCCCAGACATTGGGAAGCACTGATCACCATATCCTTAATATCTTTACTTTTTTGATCAATCTCCCTGTATTTATGCAAATTCTTGTAGCTGCCACCCTCCTAACACACACATTGTCTCCACCTAGCACATGCTGTAACTGTCAGTAATGAGTTATGACTACTGTGCCACTTGCTCATGTGGGTGCCCTGCTCATGCCTAACAGACTTCAACACTCCATACTAGGCTCCCCTATGCAGATATCTTTCTCCCTGTTCTCAGGCTCTGAGACCCAATACCAAGACATGGTGGTTCCCTGCATGCCCACCGTCCTCATACTGACAAAACTTTACTTGACTTCATCTAATAGCTTTTGGATTAAATTGTTCAAGAAAGGAACATGCCACTGTGATCAATCACTTGATCTTGGATTTCTAGACTCTAGAACTGTGAGAAGACAAATTTCTATTTTGTAAGTCATCCAGTTTGTGGTACTTTGTTAGGTCAATCTTAGAAGACTAATTCAGAATCCAAATGATGTCTTATACCAACTAGACTGGTCATTTTAACTGGTGTGGCTGTAGAGCAAACAGACTGCAATTGAGTCCTTAAACTTGGAAACATGTTGGCATTATCTTTTGAAATTGAATATTTGAATTCCATATGACTCAGCCATTCTACTCTTAGTTACATATGTTAAAGTAAATCTTGCACATATATACAAGGGAACATTAAAATAAATGTTCATGGAAGTACTGTTCATACTAGGTCCAAAACAACCCAAATAGCATGAATAGGATAATAAAAAAATACATTTTCTTGTATTTACATAATGAAATATTATATAGTAGTGAAAATGAATAAACACTGGTCAAAACAAAATGGATAAACTTTAGAAACATAATGTTGAGTGAAAAAAAGCAAGTACAGAAACTACATAAAGTATGATATCAACTTCATTAAACTCAATCATAAAAATCACATATATAGTAAAAAGTTACATAAAAATTAGGTGAATGTTAACCATAAAGGCAAAATCAGAGTTATTTCTCTGCTCTGGTGAAAGAAGGAGAGTGGAATCAGCGTAAAGTACAAAGAGAAAGTTCAGCTGTTTTGATTGTAGTTCTGAGTTTGGGTGACATGTTTGCAAGAGTTTATTATTGTATTTTATAACATTATATTTGGGCATATTCTGTCATATATATCAATTATTATATATAATATTTTAAAAATAAAAATCCCCTGGATGCTAAAGATAACCCCTAGGCATTAATTACAGAGAAGAGAGTCCACTTTGAAAGAACATACAAATTTACTCATAAATCTTTTGTTAAGTTGAAACTTCTGAGCTATGAAATTTTCTCCTTCATATGAGGACTTTATGTTACATAATGAAGCCTCCTTCTTTGGTATAATTGCCATCTTTAAGTATTATGAGTGCTTTGACCACCTAGAAAATTTAAAAACAACTGATAACTGCATCTCCTGCCAGTGAGAGAATACAGGAAAAGGATGGAGCAGGGGAGGCAATCTCATCCATTATTGATAAATATATACAAAGACAAAAATGGTGCAATTCCTCATCTAGTAACTCAGAATTTTGTTAATAAGTACATCTGAATATCACACATTAATAAAAGAATAAAACAATCAAGTGTGAGTGGATTTCTTCTTATTTTGCAGAGGGTTCCAAGGTGCTATTTAGATTATTACTTCATATCTTTGTATGAGAGTGTGTATGCATATGTGTGTGTGTGTGTTGCTTTTGTGGAGACAGCATTATGCTAAATTTTGCATTTCTTCCTTCGACTAAATGGCTTTTTGTTTTCCCTTGGGAATGCAGAAAATAGCAACAGCAGATTACAGAGAAATAGTTGCTGCAGTTCTATGGCTCTACTCCCTACCTGTGGATAAGTGCAAATGGCAATTTTAGCAGCTAGTGATTCTGATTTTGCCCTTAACTTTGTCACAAAAATGCTCCAAAAGTCTTTTGTAAATAATATGGCGCGGAAGCTTATCAGGGGATTTTCTACCCGTATTCAAGTCATTTAATAGTACGTATGAAATAGGTAACTGGCTAAATATAATGGAATGATATGTAATTGATTAAAACTTAGATCAATTCTGTCAGCTATACCAGTAGTCTGAGAACCAGGTTTTCATCTCATAGATACTTCTACCGTAGACCCCAGCAAACATGGGGTCTATATTGATCTTATAGTTATCCTTAGAATCACGGGGACTCATCCATTCTTTGAACAAATTATTGCTTACATTCCATGTCAGTTACAGTGCTGGTCCTGAGAATACAGAAGTGAACACACATAGAAATACAAGGGTAAAACAAGTTTTCTATCATATCAACTTCATTTTTCATTCTTTAATCCATAAGTCATTCACCATGTGTCTTCATATTGCATACTGATTATGGTCAAGTGTTGTGGTAAATGCTGAGTATACATAACTGTGAGTGAGAGTGATAGGCTCTGATTTTGATGTCACCACTGTCTTTTGTCTTGCCATACAATGGGACACCTTCATTATTCCCTTTGCCCTAAGTTTTGTCCACAAATTGTAATGAAAGTACAGTTGTTAGTGGGTCTTGACATGCATAGGTAAATGAAAAGATATTCTTCCCCCCCATTTTCCCATTTTCCTGTCTTCTAACTACTTTCTGTGTCAAGATCAAGCCTAGACATGCCCCAACAAGAACCAAGCTGATTTGCTCACACCAGAACACACCTAACTGGGGCTGTTCCTCACTTAGTAGACTTGGTATCATGACTCTTAATTTTGGCAAGCAACTAGATCAAGGAGAAAACCTATGAAAATGATTTGTTTTAGGAGAAAATACCAAAAGGGTTAATCTGCTGTTCCACCTGCCTAATCTCCTGGGATTAAATCACAAGCACCAAGATCACTAAGTGTACTTGGTAACAGTGAGCTAAGAATGGAAAAAAAAACATCAAACTGTTATTGTATTTGTTTTCGTCCAAGGTACTCTCTGATAAACACCACAACCTCCAAGGGAATTGTGAACAACTTCCTTATAGGGCAGGCAATATATTCATCTTTTTCCAAGTAGTCATATCATATCTAGCTTTCAGCACACTTTAAGGTAGTTGAATATGTAAAAATAAAATGTTCCTACCTGATTGGAAACCTTCTGTCCTTAATTCATTGGCTATAATGGATTTTTTTTTTCTTGTATAGACCTCAGACTTCTTCAGAGAAGTTGCTCCTTTGGGAAAACCAGGCCTTTCCAGAAAATCAGGAAACTGAAATAGAGATAGTAAGAGAAAAGGAAATTATCTGTACATACATATAGATCTCAAAATTTTTTAAGTTTCAAGTAAATATTCAAGCATTGTCTTCTTAAAAAAAAAGCCCAGTTAGCCTTTGTTCTTTAAGACACAAAGTAAGGGCAAAAAAGGCAAGTTTTCTATCTTTTTCTTTAAAATTTACTTCCTGTCTTCAGTCTTCACCTAGAACTTCAAGAAATTATTAATTTGACTAAGCTTAATTATTCAAAAAATAAACATAGGAACTCGCAGATGGATATTTCACAGAGACTTTTAACAAACAATATCCATTGCATACATGCATCATGAACTTTTTTCAAGCACTGTCACACAAAGCGTGTGTGTGTGTATGTATGTGCACATACACATCTCTTTCAGTGATGGGAAGAAAAACTCTTGGCTGTTTAGTTAGTGATTTAGAATGACAGGGTAAAGGGAAAGGCTACAGCAAATGAAGTCCCAAGGCTCTGCTCCCAAAATAGCAGTTGTCTGGTAACTAAGGGAGCAGTCTCCTCAAATTATAGTCACACCTGTTACGGACTATCTGCCCATAAATCCCACACCATCATCAATGGAAAACAAGTGGCATTATCTCTCTCTCTTCCCTTTATCCATTGTCCATTCTCATGTAAATTATTTTTCTCTCTAAGGTCATGCTCTTTCCTATCAGTTTAGAAAATTAGCATCTAGGACAGTGACCCATAAGGTGCTATGCCTTGGTATTTGTACCGGTGATGGCTCTGTAAGGATCATTGAATTGTTAGGGATTATATTAGGTTGAGTTCCCCTAGAAGCAGAACCTCAGACTAGAATTTGAATTCAAACTGTTTATCTGGGAGGTGGTCCCAGGAAACTCAAGTGTAGTGGAAACTGAGAATGGAAACATGGAAGGAAGCCAACAGAGGTGTGTTACTGAACAGTTTACTCCTGTGAGGAACTTTTGCCTGTCCTTCAGGGGAGTTCTGTGTGACTTTATAGAACTGGTTATCCCCATAATAGGTGAGAAATCTGAAGCGTTTATCTTCTAACCCACCTAAAGTATGCCATGGGTTAAGCTAGGCACCAGTGTTACCATTATTGAAATCATTATCTTACCATCTAGAATTCAGTCTATTGAGACAGCCAGAGAGTGAATCCATAATTACAATACAAATTATTACAGAGTGTTATAGGAATACATAGCAAGAACTTAATTCATGCTGTGGACTATCTACGTGGAATATCAGCAGGGCTTCCTGTAGAAGGCAAAACTTGAGATGGATATATAACATCAAGGAGGGGTGACTTTTTGAGGCAGATAGAAGAGAAATCCATGACAAGAATAAGAATGGTTAAGGATCATACCAGAAAGGAGTTCCATATACAATTAGTATAAAGTGTGCTCATCAGAGTATTAAGAAAAGAAGACAGTGGAGAAGGTGGTAGAAGTCAGCTGATGAATGGTTCATGTATATATAGTAAGTGCTATGGTCTGAATGTTTGCCCCCCACCCCCAAAATTTGTATGTTTAAATCTTTCTCCCCAAAGGTGACAGGCCTCTGAGAGGTGATTAGGTCATGATGGTGGACTTCTCATGAATGGGATTAGTGCTTTTATCAGAGACCCCACAGAGCTCTCTAGTCCCTTCTGCAAGGGGAGGAAACAGTAAGTCTGTGACACAGAAGGCCTTCATTCAACCATCCTGACATCCTGACCTTGTATTTATAGCCTCCAGGAGTGTAAGAAATAAATTTCTGTTGTAATAAGCCACTCAGCCTATAGTATTTTGTTATAGTAGCCCAAACAGACTAAATTGTCTTTTATCCTAAGGAAGATGGGATTCCATTCAAGGATTTTAACTGAAAGTGAATACCATTTGTGAATTTGTGATTGCCATTTCATTTCTTTGTAGTACTTGAAAAAATATTATGCCAATGCTTCTAGTTCTACAGTTTCAGATTAGAAATATGCTGTCATTGGAATTGGTGTTTCTCTGTAAGTAATGCATTGTTTCTCCCTGTCTACTTTCAGGAATTTTTTTTGTCTTTATTTTTCAGAAATTTAATTATGATGTGTCTTGGTATGGTTATCTAATGTTTATCTTTTTGGGGGTTTGTTCAAGCTCTTGAATCTGGAAGCTTATGTCTTTTAAAAATCTAGGAACTTTTTAGTCAGTATTTCTTTGAATACTTTGTCAGTCTTACTTGCTCTCTTTTCATTCTGGGACTTTGATGATATGAATGTTAGCTCTTTTGTTATTTTCCACAGGTTCTTAAGATCCTGTTCTTTCCCCACCTCCACCCCCCGAGTCTACTTTTCCTGTTTACTGAAACATTTATATGATAGCTTACTTAAAATTCTTGTCAGGTAATTCCAACACCTGAATTATCTCCAGTCAGTGTTGGTGTAAATTGACTGTCTTTTCTCATTCATTTTGTGATTTCCTGGTTCTTGGTGTGATGGGTAATTTTCTATTACATTTTGAACATTATGGGTATTATATGACTCTAAGTCCTATTTCATCTTATTATTTGTAGCAAGAAGTCCCCCTACACTATAGCATGAGCTGTAGCATGAGGGTTGGTGGGGTATGTACATACAGCTTTCCACTGGGCCCTGCTGACAATACCCCAGCAAAAGGGGGCACTGATTTACACTGTCCTACTTCAGACAGATGAGGTATAAGTTCAGCTCTCTTCTAGGCCTTGCTGAAATATTTCCCCAAAAAGTGGAACCACTCATATTATTCTGTTGCCTATAAATGGGATTGGAGGTTCAGCATCCCAGTAGGTACCCTGATATTCAGGGAGAGGGAAATGAAGTGTTAACTGTCCTTCACACTACCTTATTCCACCCTGTTGGTAATAGTTGAGGGTAGAGGCTCAGCTCCCTTCTGGGCCCCGCTGACACCAGGGTGGAAGAAAGAGAACTGCAAACTAGCCCTGCATTTTGTCACCTCATTCTGTATTATTGCTTCAGGATGGGTATTGGGATTTAATGCCCCACTGGGTCTCATTGACACTAGGTGTCAGGAAAAAGTAGAGTGCCTACTTTACAACTTGCAACATCCTATTATTATTGATGTCAGGTAGAGGTAGAGGCTAATTTCTCACATTGGACCCTATGACTGTGTGGGGGCAACTCACTAGTAACTATTCTCATCAGGCCCCACCTCTTTAAGTCTCTTTGCTAATGGACATGGGTTGAAGCTCAGCTGACCACTGGACCACACTGAAGCAACCCTGGTGGGGGAATCTGAGTGCTGCCTGCTTCTGAAGTGCAGGAGTTGGTGGTGTGGGAGATCAATTCCTTTGTCCTTCCGAAACCACAGGACACAGGGGATAAGTGCAGGTTTTCCACTGGTATTTTGCACTGATATCCCAGCATATGTATTGCCAAAATGGCTTTCTGTCGTTAGCAACCTTTTTCTTCATATTTCGGCTAAGGGGACTGGGTTTTTGTTGAAGCTTTTTTTTTTTATGTGTTGTTCTGATGGTGATTATGAATTGGAGGCTCCTGTAGTGCCATGTCATTCCTCAAGTCCCAAGGTCTCTAGTAAGTTCACCTTATTTCCACCTTTAGTGTCTTCCTATGCATGTTTGTTATGTTATGTTCAAGGTTTAAGTTTTAAGCAAGAGGACCTGTAAAAACACGCTACTCCATTTTGTCAGGAGCAGACAGCTAGAGGTATTTTGATGCTGTAAAGTACTGATTTCTGTAAATTAAAGTTTGACGATGTACACCTTGTCCTTTAAGTATTATTCTGTCTGATAATGTGGTTCGTAAAGTTACTACAATTTGATTTTCACACTTAAAAATCATGTGTTTTATTGGAGCTGAAATTATAAGGTAAGCAAGGGACAAGGCTAATGATCTATTTGGTAATAGATCTGAGTTGGAAACATCAATAAACATTCAGGTTTAGCTTAATACTGATACATGTGGTTACATATAGAAATATTTATAGATATGTGTATATACATGGTATACACACATATATCTCTCTGCACGGTCAGCTGAGAAGACCCAGAAGCAATGACACCCCAGCATTAATGAGCACACCTCCCACTTAGATCTTGGTGTCTAATACCTTATTTAATAAAAGGATCTAGGGCTCCTTGGAAAAGCAGGTGATTCTAGGACTGGGGCAGTAAATGCATAAGAGGAACCTAGATCATCTTATACTATCAAAAAGAAGGAGGTGTTATGAAAAACAAACCCATATGGATGGGGACATATCAAAGAAGCACAAGAGCCAACTTAAAGAATTCACAATGATCATAACTGAAAGAATTTAATGACAAAGTCAATAAAGTAGCATTAGACAATAACCCAAAGTATAAGTTAAAAATCCATGAATTCTTACTGATATAAATAATAATTGGACACTCCTTAGCTGTGAGCTGAGTATAGTGACTTCCTCCTAAAAAAGCACAGTATAGAAAGGGTAAAAGAGTAACTTTACATTGGAGAAACCTGAAAAACACTACTTCAGCCAGGTGATCAAGGCTGTCCTCAGGAGTCATAAGTCACGTGGCTAGTATGTATTCCCGATGTGACCTGATAATGGTCCTGGTCCTTTACTCTGTGGTTGCTTCCTCCCCAAAACACAGCACTCCTAATTTTATCATGAGGAATGATCAAACAAATTCCAATAGTGGGCATCCTACAAAAACCTGAATACCTACTCAAAATTGTCAAGGTCACCAAAGACAAGGAAAGTGGGAAACTATCAAAACCAAGAGCCTAAGGAGACATGGCAGCTAAACATATTGTTGTATTCTGAATGGTATCCTGAAACAGAAAAAGGGCATTAGGATGAAAATAAGGAAATTTGATGTACTTTAGTAAGTAATAATGTATTAATATTTGTTAATAATCATAACAAATTTAACATATTAATAAGTTGTTAATAATAGAGGAAAATGGGTATAATGTATGTGGAAACATTCTATACTACTTTTTAATTTTTCTGTAAGAAGAAAAGTCTGTAAAGAAGTTGTGTTTTGTTTTATGACTATGTGCCTATATTTCTTAATGAATATGAAAATTTGCTTTACCTTCATTGATATTGATATTGAAGAAAGAAGTAAGTAACTCTGAAAGGATTTGTAACTCCAGTTCAATAAGAAATAATTCTTGGTGTCGTCTTTATGGAATAATCCACTGAATAAATCAATGCAATTTATCTTTAAATACTGAATTTCTTTTCAGCATTTAATCTTTTATATGATTAATGCATACCAGGGGCATGATTCCACTTCAGAGGGCAGAGATTATCACAAAAATCAATTGTAGGCAATGTCTAGAGTATAGTGAAATATGAATACAAGACACTATAATAACTTTAATTATTTTATGTTTTTAAAATGATGTATTGTTATTTCAGTCTATAAAGTCATCCTACATTTATATATTTCCTATCCACCTTTTCCCAAAAACCTCACAAGGAAATCATACTATCATTTGATAGTATCTCCATCAATTGAAATTGGAGTTTGTTAACACTTCTGGTTGCCAATGTTACTTTTACAAATCACTTCCATGGCAAAATCTGATTTTCACAGGGGGAATCTTTGACATAGTAGGTGCCTAAAAGCCATATGACATATAGCTCTGTACCTAAATTGCCATCCATTTTACTTAGAGGCACAACAGAATGTAGAAAAGGCCATTTCTCTCTCTGTCTTTTGCTACTCAGAGGTCACTCACCATCTTTTTATCTGCCTCAGAAATGTTCATAAATTAGACAATATATAATGTCATTTGATGTGATTGTAGCTCAATATCCTATCTTTACTGTGGTTAATCCCACATTATTTTTATTGGTGCCATATATGGCAATCATCAGGAACTTTGTGCTTAACTCTAAAAAAAAAATAAAATGTTATACAACACATTTTCTTTACTGTTTTTTCAAAACAGAGCAATTCTTCCTAGGCTGACCCTGGACAAGTTGGCCATTTTTCCCATGAATCCTCTTCTCGTCTGTTCTACTATGTCATATTTATTCTATCTTCTCAAAAGTAGCATTTAACCACTCATCCATATACTTATTTATTCATTCGTTTACTTATTAAATCAATCTTTATTGAATACCTACCTAAGGCAAAATAAACAAGGCAGAAAACTAATCTGGGCTGCACTGGAAAATTGTGAGCTCAGTTAATATCTTTGCTGATAATAATTCAACTTACTGGAAATTGCATTTCATTATGAGGACTCACAGACTCAGGGAAAATCAAACCATAAATTATAAAGTTGTAAAAATACTAGTCATATACTGCGTGTCTGCTTTGCACCCAACTCTGTAAAAAAAATTATGAAATCATTAGGGATGTTTTGAAAATTGTCTGCTATAATAGGAATATCCATTTTACAGATGAAAATAACAAGGTTCAGAGATATTATGTTACTTGCATAAAGTGAAATGGCCCAGAAACAGCAGAACTTGAATTAGAATTTTAGACTTTATAATGCCATCATCTATGCTCTTAATCATAATATTGGAGTTCGCACGTGTGCACGCACACACATATGAAAAACAAGGAGGATGGAGCTTAATAGAGAACTTCTGAGATATGCCAAGAATACTGCCAGGTATTCATCGACCAGTAATTTAGGTGCTCCTAACTATGCGACTAATTGTTAGTCATATGGCTGAATCTAGGATCTCTCATGAACTAAGGAAATCAGAAGGCTTCCAGAAGTTAAGTCCAAAATTTACACTTAAAAGATTACAGAAGGCTAAAGTATAATTCACTAACTGAAGGACTCTGAAAATACTGGAAGCATTCATCTGAGCACTTCTGTATAATGTGAATAATAAGGGATTTAAGAAATTGGCAGAAGCACCTAGACTCATTTGTTTTTGTTACTGTGAAGGGCAAGATAAATGAATAAAAATGAGAAAAATTAAAACTAATGGCTAGCAATTTTAGGTAGTTTGCCTCATCTCCATGTAAGGAAAGACTAAGCAAAAAAAATAAATCTTGAAAAGATATTTTTAAACAACTTACAAATGAATATAGTCTTGTTATATCAAATAACATGGAAGCATAAACTAATAAGTCTAATCTCTGATGCAGAATTGTTGACTTTATTTGAAAGTATGAAATGTAACATGATGTAATAATCAAAAAGTCTTAAGAAAAGGGAATAGAAGAAAGCCTTCACTACTTTTCTTAAAAAGCAAAATTATAAAAAGCACAATGTTAAAGAATATTCTGAAACAAATAGAAAATTACTATTACTGTTACAGAGCTTTTACATTTTTATTTTGGTTTAATTTTTAATAAATATTCATATGTTTACATGTCATTGTCACAAGGTAAACACAATTTTGAAATTGGCTTTCTTCATTCTTTCTTTAGTAAGCATTATTCTATTTTGCTGCACAGTCTTATAATTATAACTGTATACTTTTCTAAGTGGATACACTTTACTAAAACATTTTCCTATTGTTGACTATTAAAGGTATTTCCATTTTTTTGTTAGAAATGATATGACAATGAACACTTTGTTTATATAATAATTTTATAAATATAAATTCTTAGAGTAAGTTTCCGGAATTACAATTACTGTGTAAAAAAACCATAAATGTTTTTATCTTGCTTGACATTGCCAAATTGTTTTCAAAAGACCAAAACAAACTATATTTCCAAGAATTTTTCCAACATAAGATTTACATATAATTTTTGATTTTGCTAAATTAATAAACTGAAACATCATGTTCCATTTCTTTAAATTTTTGATAACTATTGAGGTTGAACATTATATATGTGTGTGTGTGTGTGTGTATTTAAAACACTTATTTTCTCTTGATGGTCATTTCTTACTCTTTTCTGTGTAACTTATGACCAACTAGCTGGAGAAAAATAATTTAACAGGGCAAATTGGTACTCCAATAAATTAATGATTACCAACTTCAAATGGGTTTTCAAGAGTGGAAAATTGCTTTGACTTACCAGTAAGTTCTTTCTAATTCTCCTTAAGGGCTATTTTTTTACAAACCATTCCCACTCTCCTCAAATTTCCCTCTATCCTCTCTACTTCCCTCACAGCTAATGAGTTGCCTCATATCTCATAAAGAAAACAGAAGTCAGTAAATAGCCTACCGTCAAATTTATTAATTCGTTAGCATTTGTTTTTTTTTAGACAGCATTTTTTAAAATATGAAAACATGCTTATTACAGAAATTTTTTTTAAATTTAAGTATTTAAACAAAAAGCCCTAATTCCACAATGGATAATGACTTGCTAGCATGCTAAAACTTCAGGCTGGACAGGCATGTTTGTTCTTCATGAATTTACATATAATAAATTCTTGTGACATTTTATTCCCAAACATATGTATAAATTGGCTAGACATGATAACTGATTAAAAATAAAATATCCGCATACGGGCAACTTAAACAATAGCTCTTAATTTATATGCATCAGTTCAAGGTCAGTGACTGCAGACTTCTATTTAAAAAAATCTGAGGTAAAAATATCTTTAGTAAGCAACCACGTGCCTATCTACATTTGCAGATCAGGGCTTAAAATCCGTTCTTTTTGAACACTAAAGTAAAAGATGTATAACATGCATTACATATCTGTTTCAAAACAGCATGTTTCTAATATACATTTCTTTACAAATAAACATTATAATATTAGCAACTATAGAGAAAGCATCAGAACGCATGTCAAAATTTACTAATTCTCACAAAGAGTCCCTGAGCCACACTGTAAGGCATCCATTTTAATCTTGGGGCTTTAAGAACATCTTCTTTGCTGTAACTGGTTCTATGTCTCCATTTTCATCTTCGTAATTGGCATGGTCCCTTTTTCTGGCAAACTTTTTTCAAATTGTCCCCACCAAGGTCTCGTATCTTCTAGCCATTTCTTCATCTGACACGTCAAGCTCCACTTTCATCTTCAGCTTCCTCTGCTTTGTTTTTTTTTTAATATAATTTATTTTATTATCATTAATTTACAATTACATGTGCAATATTACGATTATTAAACTACCCCTTCATCAGGTCCCCCCCACCAACCCCATTACAGTCACTGTCCATCAGCGTAGTGAGATGCTATAGAATCACTACTTGTCTTCTCTGAGTTGTACTGCCCTCCCCGTGCCCCCCAACATTACATCTGCTAATCGTAATGCCCCTTTTTCCCTCTTATCCCTACCTTCCCGCCCATTTTCCCCAGTCCCTTTCCCTTTGGTAACTATTAGTCCGTTCTTGGGTTCTGTGAGTCTGCTGCTGTTTTGTTCCTTCAGTATTTTTTCTTTGTTCTTATACTCCACATATGAGTGAAATCATTTGATACTTGTCTTTTTCGGCTTGGCTTATTTCACTGAGCATAATACCCTCTAGCTCCATCCATGTTGTTGCAAATGGTAGGATTTGTTTTCTTCTTATGGCTGAATAATATTTCATTGTGTATATGTACCACCTCTTCTTTATCCATTCATCTACAGATGGACACTTAGGTTGCTTCCATTTCTTGGCTATTGTAAATAGTGCTGCAATAAACATAGGGGTGCATGGGTCCTTTTCAAATTGGGCTGCTGCATTCTTAGGGTAAATGCCTAGGAGTGGAATTCCTGGGTCAAATGGTATTTCTATTTTGAGATTTTTGAGGAACCTCCATACTGCTTTCCAGAATGGTTGAACTAATTTGCAGTCCCACCAGCAGTGTAGGAGGGTTCCCTTTTCTCCACATCCTCGCCAACATTTGTTGTTGTTTGTGTTTTGGATGTTGGCCATCCTCACTGGTGTGAGGTGATATCTCATTGTGGTTTTAATCTGCATTTCTCTGATGATTAGCGATGTGGAGCATCTTTTCATGTGCCTGTTGGCCATCTGAATTTCTTCTTTGGAGAAGTGTCTATTCATGCCTCTGCCCATTTCTTAATTGGATTATTTGCTTTCTGTTTGTTAAGGTGCATGAGTTCTATATATATTTTGGATGTCAACCCTTTATCAGATACGTTTTTATGAATATATTCTCCCATACTGTAGGATGTCTTTTTGTTCTACTGATGGTGTCCTTTGCTGTACAGAAGCTTTTCAGCTTGATATAGTCCCACTTGTTCATTTTTGCTTTTGTTTCCCTTGCTTGGGGAGATATGTTCATGAAGAAGTTGCTCATGTTTATGTCCAAGAGATTTTTTTTTTTTTTTTTTTCTAAGAGTTTTATGGTTTCATGACTTACATTCAGGTCTTTGATCCACCTTGAGTTTACCTTTGTGTATGGGGCTAGACAGTAGTCCAGTTTAATTCTCTTACATGTAGCTGTCCAGTTTTTCCAACACCAGCTGCTGAAGAGGCTGTCATCTCCCCATTGTATATCCAAGGCACTTTTATCAAATATTAATTGACTGTATATGTTTGGGTTAATGTTTTGATTTTCTATTCTGTTCTACTGGTCTGTGGGTCTGTTTTTGTGCCAATACCAAATTGTCTTGATTACTGTGGCTTTGTAGTAGAGCTTGAAGTCAGGGAGTGTAATTCCCCCTGTTTTATTCCTCCTTCTCAGGATTGATTTGGCTATTCGGGGTCTTTTGTGTTTCCATATGAATTTTAGAATTATTTGTTCCAGTTCATTGAAGAAAGCTGTTGGTAGTTTGATAGGGATTGCATTGAATCTGTAGATTGCTTTAGGTAGTATAGCCATTTGACAATATTTATTCTTCCTAGCCAAGAGCATGGGATGCATTTCCAATTGTTAGTGTCCTCTTTAATTTCTCTTAGGAGTGTCTTGTAGTTTTCAGAGTACAGGTCTTTCACATCCTTCGTTAGGTTTATTCCTAGGTATTTTATTCTTTTTGATGCAATTGTGAATGGAATTGTTTTTCTGATTTCTCTTTCTGTTAGTTCATCATTAGTGTATAGGAAAGCAACAGATTTCTGTGTGTTAGTTTTGTATCCTAAAACTTTGCTGAATTCAGATATTAGTTCTAGTAGTTTGGGAATGGAATCTTTAGGGTTTTTTATGTACAGTATCATGTCATCTGCAAATAGTGACAATTTGACTTCTTCTTTACCAATCTGGATGCCTTGTATGTCTTTGTTTTTGTCTGATTGCTGTGGCTAGGACCTCCAGTACTATGTTGAATAACAGTGGAGAGAGTGGGCATC